>JAHBCN010002697.1:0-86725 GCA_019359885.1 Listronotus oregonensis
TCATAAAAAAACCAATGAAATTATTACTCCATTTAGGTTTAATTTTGTCAGAAATACGCTATTTTACTTTAGTGATTGTACTTTCCCTTTTAGTATTCCGCTAAATTTTTTGTGCTGAAAAGTCAAAATTTACAGGAAGGAGTATTTATTATTTTATTTGGGAATTACAAGCTTTTTAAATAGGTTACTTTAAAAAAACGCCGGATTTTAAAATAAATATTATTGTCTTCTATTGCGTTTCAGAGTATTATCGTTTTTGTTTTGTTTCTGCTTATGCCTATATTTCTTACTATTTTTCGAAATTTCCGTACATCGTTTGAAATTCAAATCACAGAAGATATTTTAAAAGATGTACTTCTTTACAAATACATTCAAAACTAAATTGCTAAATGTTCGGGCCTCTTTCAACTCAACCTCAAAAAGGGATATAACAGGTAATACGATTTTAATGCCTTTTGAAAAGTGCCTAACTCAGCCAGATCTGCAATAAAACCTTCTTAGAATAAGAACTAAATAGATTATGAGGTTTACCAAGAAAGTGTATTGTAGTTAACATTTAGGCAAATAAGGATAAAGAAATTTAGTTGTATTTTGATATCCAACTAGTTCATTCCATTCCAAGAAAAAAAATAAAATAATGAGCAGGTCTGTTAAATTAAGAGAAATTTATAGTCACCGCGGTAAAACACTCCTAGTACTAAATTAATTTAAATTTAAAAAACACAATCGAAAATTGTCTTTCGGAGAAACACAGTGGAAGCTGTGTTAGAGGGCTTACTTAAAAACTCTCGGAGATGCTTTTGATATAGTATTAATCTCATCGAATCAACAGTCTTAACACGAACCTAAGCCAAAAAATGTTCTGGTTATTTTATTCTTTCTATTTTGCGTTAACATTTATGTATTTATTATAATAAAATAGTCAGGACTACGATTCGTAATATATTTTAGTAACACAAGTCAACCTAATTTTTGTAATATTTATGAGAATGCTTATTTTGCGCATCATTTAAGAATTTATTAAAACACTTTTTCCCAGAAATGGCGTAGCACGCCTATTTTCAATAACTTGCTTTTTTTTTTATATAATAGGATTTTTGAATTCATTTATATATTTGAATTCATAGGACCGGAAAGTACAACTAGACGGAAGAGCTGTTATTTCTACAGTATTGTACGAACCTTTAAGATTATATTGTTTTCTGCAGTTTAGTTGGTTTCTTTCTCGTTTACAGTACAGTCAAGTGTTTAAGTCTATTTTGATATAAAATGGCAAATTCGAGTCGTCGATGTTGCAAAAATCCAGCCAATAAGTTTTGTTATATTGTGGACGATTTATTATAAAGTTACAAGCTAGGTCCATATCTGAGGAAGTTAAAAAAGCCCATTTTTTATATTTTAAGTGCCAAATTGGGGATCCAGATAAAAGTTTGGCTTCACTTGTTTGTTGTGTGAGTTGTGGTTGAATTTAGTTCAGTGACTGTATCACAAGAAATATTCTATACCGTTTGCTGTTCCTTTGGTGTGGAGAGAACCTACTGACCGTGTAACTGATTTCTACTTTTGCATCACCGAAATAGAAGGGATTTCCAAAAAGCCTAAAGAAAAATAGAGTATCCAAATTTGCCTTCTGCGCTAAGGCCAGTTCCTCATTGCCAGGAACTACATATACCTAAAGCGCCTTTAAACCTGGACATCGTGTTTCTCAGTGATTCTTATTCTTCATCAGAATCTGATCCGCAACATCCTAAGAACACCAGTTGTTACCCAACATTTTTACCAACTACCAGTGAACCTCACTTAATACCTCAAAATGAATTAAATGACTTGTACCTGCCCTAGGATTGTCAAAACAAAAATCTGAACTTCTTGGTTCCAGACTTTAATAGTAGAACTTGTTAGATAAAAAAGCAAGTGTTTCACTTACCGAAAACGGAATGTAACATTATCAAGTTTTTTTTTTAATGGAAGGGTCGCTATGTGTATGTTGTCATATTGATGGTTTAATAAATAGGCTTAATATCGAACATGATCCTAGCGAGTAGCGTTTATTCATAGATTTATCGAATTACAGCCTAAAAGCAGTCCTGCTTTATTATGGAAACAAAAAATCATCTATTCCTTTAGCCCATTTAGTGACAATGAAAGAAACCTATAACAACTTAGCAACCATCTTAAATCGTGTTAAATATAAACAGTATCAGTGGGATATCTGTGAAGATTTAAAAGATATAGGTATCTTGCTAAGACTTCAAGGGGGTTTTATAAAGTATTGCTGTTTTCTGTGTCTGGGGGATAGTAAGGCAAGAAAAGGATACTACAGTAAAAAGGATTGGCCTTATAGAACTTTTTTTGAACCTGGTACTTCAAACATTAAATTTGCCCCCCATCTTTACACAAAAAAGGTGCTGCTACCGCCTCCATATTAAGCTTGTACCAATGAAAAACTTTGTTAAAGCCATAGACAAAGAAGGTGGTGGTTTCCAGTACCTAAGAGAAATATTTTCTCAACTAAGCGATGCAAAATAAAAAAAGGCATCTTTATTGAACCTCAAACAAGAAAACTCCTAGCTAATCTCCGTTTTCAAGAACAATAAATGAAAATTGGCAGCTTTGACGTGTTTTGTACGTGTAGTAAAAGGATTACTAGGCAACAAGAAAGATAAAGACTATAAAAGCCTCATAGATGAACTGTTGAAAACCTATGGATTACTAGGGTGTCGCATGTCTCTAAAAATACATTTTTTGCACTTCCATTTGAATTTTTCCTGGAAAATTTGGGTGCAGTAAGCGACGAACAAGGAGAGAGGTTTCACCAGGACATCAGGACGATGGAAACAAGATACCAGGAATGCTGGAACCCATATATGTTGGGTGACTACTGTTGGTTTCTAAAAAGGATGCTGCTACAGAACGCAAAAAGAAAAGATAAACCTTTTTGTTGCTGTATCATATCTCCTGCATTATATTTTTTATTTGCATAACAACCAATCCTCGGTAATGTTTTTGCATAGATTTTACATGTTTTATATATTTATATTAAATTAATATATTAGATAGTAAAAACATGTCGTCTTCTCTTTTTTTTATTATTACAAAAAACTGTACGTGTTACAGTAATTAGCTGATCAGGATCAATGTTACTTTACAAAAATTTAAATTTGTTGACTTGTGTAATTTAATTAAATATATTCTTGGGCCAAGATGGGCGGTTTAAAAGCAGGTCAGATCTAGGTTCGTACCATGATCCAGGGCCGAGATGGGTGGAGCCCAAATGTTCAAAATACCATTAAAAATATAAGGTTCTGATAAAATAAATGCACATACTATAAAACCACGTTAATAGACCTTGGGCTTAGTATTATAAATATGCAAGTTTTGGTACGCGAGAAAATGATTATATTAGAATGATTTATCATTTTTTTATTATGTTTATTAAATTGATTTACATAACTAAATAACATTAACTAATTTATTATACCTAAACAAGTCTTTCTTAATCCAATCAATTTATATCCGCCCACATGTCGTAAAAACGAATAAAAGCTTTCTACTTCCGGTGCATTTGCAAATTAAAAGGTGACTGCTCAAAACAGTGGTTTTATAATGACCTAAAACATTCATAATTAAAATTTTAACCTAGAAAATATTTTATTTCTTGAATGAACGTGGTCGTCCAAGGCAAACTGTTTTCTAAAATACATTGTGATTATGAAACATAGATTTAATGTGCAGGCGCCTACGTACCTTTGTATTCATTCATAAAATTTTGTTATATCTTATGTAAATAAATATGCATAGTTGGTTAGTTACTAACCTGTTTACCTTTACTTGTTATTTATTCAGTAAAGGCAAAAAATAGTGTTGAGAAATAAATTGATTTAGAAATGGACATTAAATATTGCAAATAAATATGTTTTTCATATTTAATGCTAGTTGTATGCAAATAGACGATGATGTTACCGTTAAAGGGTATTATCAAATTATTTATCTTGTAGGGTATTCAAAATAAATTGTTTTAACACGTTTAACGAAACACATTAGGCCATATTTATAAAAATTAGGTATTTGCTTCAAACGTAAAGGTAAAAATAAGAAGCCGGCCACAGACACAGAGACATGTTTCCGTACATCTCCGCGCATTCAAAAACGCGCGTTTATGTACGCTCGTCTGTGGCGATCATTTGCACGTGCGTGAAAGAAAGAAAGAAAGAAAGTTGTTCATTTATGTCTTCCGAAATTGCTTGAAAACATAAAGGGCAAGCATGAATGCGCGTTGATGAATGCCAATGTGTGACGAAAATGCATGCTTGCAGAGGGATATCAGCCAGTAGTGTTGTGCTGGTGCTGCTTAGTTTTTTTTTGTAAACTCGCAGAAGACAAAAATGAGTGATTTAGGAGGTTTTTCCAAGGAGTTTTTGACTGAATTTATTCTTCTTTATAAATCTTGTAAAGAATAAATGGACAGAAATAAAAAAAATTACGCCTATAAAATTTTAATTGAAAAACTAAAAGAAGTGGAGGAAAACGCTACAACAAAAAACAGTAAAAACCTAAATAAACACTCTTCGCGGCGGATTTGGCCGAGAAATGAAAAAAGTTTTAAATTCTAAACGGTCAGGGGCAGGAGCAGATGATATCTATATCCCAACTGTATGGTACTACGACCTGTGGCTGTTTGTCAAAGATCAAAACATTCCAAGACAATCTGTTTCAAATTTAGCAACACACAGCGATAACAGAATGAGACAAAGGAAAGTATAGGATGGGTGTTGTCATTTACTAATTTTAAAAGCATATAAAACTCAAAAACTACGATCAAAATGAGCTGTATTAAAAAATCTTCAAAACTGAATAATTTAAGAGCTACATACAATTTTATTATCTAATACAAGATGTGTAAAAACCATTAATCAATTATATTTAATAAGGCAATATGACATTGATATTTTACTGTATCATTCGTTCCTGCCACGATACAGCACCATCTTGATTAAAGTAATCCATAAATAAAAGTCGTACTTCTTTTGAGGTATTATTGCTTTGTCTATTGTAGCTTCGCTGCAATTTGGTCATATTGCATTGCAACCCAACCTCAGTTGTTCCATTCTCAGTGTTTTCGCGGTCAAAACAAGAATGATCTGGCGTGTATGAACTTGCATATTTTCTTCTTAAAAAATTATGTAGAACGCAGCACTACAGTGTCAATAGCATTTAAACTAATGCCAATAGCTGTGTGAAATATTTTAAATCGAGCTGACATGATTCCAAACGTATTTTCCACTCTGCATCTTCCCCGTGACAGTCGGTAATGGAAGACTTTTTTATAATATTTTAATTCTCTTTGATAAATGGGTTTTCAAAAATCTTGACGTAAAGCAAATGCTTCGTCTTCTACAATTACAAATGGTATGATTAGTATTTTTTACACTCCTTCGAGGTGGCAAGCAAAGTGTTCCATTTTTAAGTTTCTCATAGAATTTTGTATACTCTATAACACCCCCATCTAATAGCCGTTCATTTAGTCCAAAATCAACCATGATAAATTCATAATTTGAGTTTACTATCGCCATAAGAACCAAACTATGTTCACCCTTATAGTTGTAGTGTGTGTTTTCCATCAACTGCTCCTAACAAGTTAGGGAAATTGGTGGTTTTCTCAAATCCTACGGCAATTTTTAGCCACTCTTCTTCTGTTGATGGAAACTAAACAAAGTATAAATAAATAAAACAAAACTTGTTTAAAATATTGTTCATTAACGAATATTATTCTTTAATTTGCAGGAACACTTAAATGTGTAGGATGCTGATACCATTCAGGATTCTGCTACAAGCCCTGCTTCTACTAGTAGCCGAACTGACACCGTTACAAGCGCTCCTTCAACCAGTGAAGAACTTGTCCCTACACCAGCCCGAGAAGAAAAAAATATATAATAGAAAGGTTGAGGAAAAAACAGATGAGATTCTAAGAGTCGTTAGCGAGCGGTTACGAAGTTCTCCAAGAGAGGATAATTTTTCTATTTTTGGTCAAAATGTAGCAGCTAAGTTAAGAAGTTTGACAAGAGAAACTCAACTTTATGCAGAAAAGCTAATAAATGATGTTTTATTTGAAGCCGAAATGGGAAACATTAATAAGGGTAGTAGAATAGTGACACCCTCGATTCAATCTTTCGCCTCACAAAATACCACTTTTAATTACCTTTCAAATAATATATGTAATATAAATACGCCTTTCAACACATCATATCTACTAAATAGTCAGCAAGCCCAACCAATCTATGAGAATCAGGCACACTCATCTCATCAGTCTCAGATACAAAATAATCCGACCCTTCAATCACAGGAAACTGCTGCACCTGACAATTATTCCCAAAATGTAGTTTCATTTATAACAAATTTCACACCCTAATGAAAAGGTGCAATATGGGAATAATCATAGTTTTTTTATATGTTACAAGAATACATTATTTTTTTATATGTTAATAGAATTAGTGTTTGTTTTCTACTGATGTAAATTAATATTAATAAATATGTTAGAAAATGTTACTTACCTTCATGTATTTATGACGAAGTACTTGAGAGTCCCAGAGATTGGGGTGAAATAATGGTTGTAAATTTTATAATTTCTACCGATTGCTACAAGTCGAAGTGTAGCCGTTAAACGCTCATGGGCCAATATAGCAGATCTCATAGGGGTATCTTGTTTTTCGATTAATGGCGTCACTAGCTCTAGAAGCTCTACGTGACTGTTTTCGTCCATGCGCAGATAATTTCGGCAATCGTCTACTTCCAGTCGCAACTCTTTCAATAAATTTATATGAGAAAATTGATTTATTTTCAAAAGCCATTCCTTAACCATTTACTCCTCTTTTTTGTTTTCTTTTGTTGAAAATATAATTGTTTTTTCTTTAAAGAGGCGTACGCTACTGCCAAAAGACAAAACTGCTCTTCACCACGTGGAACCATTTTTTGAACTGGAAACTACGCAAACATCTCTTTGTGTTTGTGGGTATCAGATACGTTCATTCAAGGAACACGCCTTTTTGAATGCACGAAGATGTAGCAAACATGTCTCTGTGTCTGTGGCCGGCTAAAGGTAGAGCTTACAAGAAAAAGATAGAAAGGAAAGGTTTATAAAACTACAATGTTTTTACCACTAAAATATATTTACAATTGTGACTACAGTTTTAACCTACAGAGTCATATTTAAACAAATTTTTCTTACTTACTTCTTCTGTAAGAAATATTTGTTTGAAAAGGGCTCTGTGGGTTGAAACTACAGTCACAATTGTGAATATATTTTAGTGGTAAAAAACATAGTTTTATTTATCACAAGGTTACAAGGTTTATTTATCAGTGTTCTTCATGATGATTAATTACTACAAAGTAACGGCTAATAGCATCATTTTTTTTTGAGAAGATTTTTCCTTATTTCATATTCATAATCATTTTCTTTTCTTGTCAGCAAATTCTTGCAAGAAGAAGGAAAATGTATTTTTTTAATGGACACGCGCAAGTTATGTTAGTATGTATGTTGCCATCAAATAACTTGTAACTTGCAGTTACAAAAAATTATAATACGTTTATTATGGTGATGTACATTCGGTTGAGCTATAATTCAGATATAATAGAGTGCAGTGTTAAAGTTCTTTAATATTTGTAATTGAAGAACATGACAAGAGACGAGGAACTGTCAAAGAAACAATTAAAGTTACAAGATAATGACGAACAATCTGAATGTAAGTTCTCCTCGCAAAAAAAAGCAAAAAAGCAAGCACCTATTAAGAAACTTGTAGCAGAGTATAGACAGTTGTATGAAAAAGACCAAAAGCATTTATGAAAAAGGGGGGTAATATGAAGACAAGGCTGAAGAAGAAAACCGACAAGAGCAAAATAATTAATATTCATGGAAACGTAATTTTGATACTATATGCCTTGAACATTTATATTAGCCTATTCTTTTTGGTTTGCATATTCATCCCCAAATAGACGTGGCTTTTCAATTTCAACTTGCGTGCAGTCAATAGCTCCTATTGCAGTCGGGAAATTATTCTTTTTTGATCGACGGCAACTTGATCCACTCATTCACCTGGTCCACTATAATATTAACAGTGGTATCGACGATTTTGGAGAGTGTAGGCTGTGTACAGCGCAGTTCCTTAGCGATACCGCTCTGGAAGCCCGGATTAGCCATGTACCGTGAAAACACTTTTATTTTTTGTTCTGGCAAAAGCGCACCTTCCCTTGTTTTCAGATTCTCGCCAATAAAGTAACCGACTAACCACTCCACATTTATTTCGTCAAACTGAAAGAGGGTACGAAAGTTGCACCTACGTGGAGTCCGTCTTTTTCTGTACACTTTTCCTGCGCGTACTTACACCACGCCGGCCATGGATAATTCGAATTTAATAAAATTATCACTCGCGCACTCTAAACTAAATCCCCTTGATCTATATGTGCGTATAAACTAATGAAGTAAATAATATTTGCTACAGAAGCTCCTCTGGACTAGATGCATATTTTTTAAAGCAAATCCTTCAGTTTTAAAGCAACTGCCACTTTTTGTGAATTCCAAAAAGTGAAATCTTTTTCTTTAGAACAACACCTTTTTACTATACCTTCAAACCTTTCTCCTTCTTCTTTTTATAAATAAAAAGTAAAGTAAATGCTTTAATTTTTGTAAGTCAAAGCAAATCCTCTATTTTATAAATACGGCCTATGAGAGAAATCTGTTCCAATACTTTTAGATGAAATTTATTTTTATTTATTTAGCGCAAACCAATTTTATCGAATAACTAAGGACTACTGCCCAAATTATCTGGACGATTCTACATTTTCACAAATTGATTTGTCTTTAATTTTTAGAACAATCCACGAAGGTTTGTATGAAGCCTAAATACTAGGTACTGTGGGAACCAGGTTTTTAGATATTTAACCCATACTTTTCCAGTTTCCTCAACATTACATTCACAGGGAATTTGGTGGATAAAGTCTTTATTTGAATCCTTCCTATAGTGGTTTGTGATTTAAGTGCTGTTTAGGCTTTGTTATTCAGCGCATGTTTTTTAAAGTCCCTTTGTCCTTTAATATACGGAATTACCATTAATGTTATTTTAAACAGTATTTTGTTGTTACGGTTCATCTTAAGATCGCTAAGAGTTATATCAGTAATTTCTTTTTGCACAGATTATTAATTGTTCATAAGGTTAATCCCCTGTTTCGTTTCGTTGGAGTGATTAAAATTTTAGTCTAAGTATTGTCCAGTGTTATTAGGTTTTTCTATACCCCTCTCTGTCTCTCTCTATCTATCTATCTATCTATCTATCTATCTATCTTTTTTTTTTTTTTTTTTTTTTGGAGGGGTAACAAAATCTTCTAAAGACTTTCCGATCTGATGTTCTGGCGACCGGGAAGTGCCGGATTCTGTCCATCCAGGAGCAGCCTACCGACTTAAAAACTTCCCCCCCTTCTCTTTCACCCTTCGCACTGGAACCGCTTTCGCATTACTTCAGTACGAGGATTGTCCTAATCTAAATGTCTATCTATCTACATATATACCTATTTATCTATGTACATTTAAGTTCGGGTATTTGTATTGCCGCAAACCTGCTTATCCTCGAGCCTCGCTTTCTTTGGTCTGTATTATTACTCGTATCACTTTATAGGCACGATTCCAAGTTTCCTCACCGCCTAACAGGCTTTGCATCATCGTTTCCAAGTTGAACGGCCCTCCTGATGTATTCGAGAATGCAGTTCTTGTTTCATTCCATCTTGGACACACAAAAAGGGTATGCTCCGCATCGTCTTCCTGCTTATAGTAGAAGCAGTTTGGGTTGTCAGCTCTGTTACGGCTATGTAAGAACTTTCGGAAGCATCCATGTCCCGAGAGCGCCTGAGTGACGAAATAATCGACTTCCCCATAGGGTCTTTCCATCCAGTCCTGTATAACCGGTATTAGTCTCTGCGTCCAGCGTCCATAAAGCCCATTTTCCCACCTAATTTGCCATTCATGCATTAGACTAACCTTTGCCTCTTCCTTTGTTGAACCTGCATATCGGTCACGTCTTTCTTTGATTAGCAAGTCAATTGGAGGTACGCTCGCAATTACACCTATTCCTTCTGTTGATACAGTTCGGTATGCAGAGCAAATTCGCAGTGTCATTTTTCTCTGTGTGCTGAGCAGCTTTCGCATCAACTTCTTGTTCTGTGTTGCCGCATACCAAGCTGGTGAACCATACAATATCTGGGAATGAACCACCGACGACAGTAGTCTTCTCTTTGAAGCTCTTGGTCCTCCAATATTTGGCATTAAGCTTGTCAATGCTGCCACTGTCTTGTCAGCCTTTATGGCAGTTTGGTTGATGTGTTCTGCGAAATTGAGTTTTGTGTCAAGCCAGACTCCAAGATACTTCACAGCCTTGCTAATGTCTATTCTAGTTCCAAGTACCTCAAAACTTATTGGTCTTATTTTCCTTCTTTTGGTCAGAAGAACAGCTTCAGTCTTTTCAGGAGCTAAGCTTAGTCGCCTTTTCTCCATCCAGTTGGACACACGCTGCAGGGCCCGGTTTGCCAAACTCATTAAAAGGTTCTCGGTTCTTGCAGTGACCACCACAGCAACGTCGTCAGCAAAACCAACAACAACAAAACCCCGTCCGGCATTTCCGTAGCAAACAATGAATCATAGAGAATATTCCACAAAGTCGGTCCCAAAATTGATCCCTGTGGAACGCCACTGCTTATTCTCACTGCCTTTTCAATCCCCTCGGCCTCTAGTAGAATTTCTCTATCCGACAGATACGATGAAATAATTCGAATAAGGTTTTCACTTATTTCTCTGGTTCTTAATGCGTCTAATATTTGTTGCCATGAGGCGCTATTAAAGGCGTTCTTTACATCCAAGGTTATCGCCGCACAGAGGTTTTGCCTTGCTGTCGCTTCTTGTGCAGTAGCTATTATTACATTGATAGCCGAACTGGTTTTCTGAAAGACCGCCGGTGCGTATCAGTTCGCTACTAAGTCTCCCCAACAAGAGCTGTTCATAAAGTTTGCCCTCCGAGTCCAACAAGCATTTTGGTCTATAAGATGAGGGATTTTCCAGAGGTTTATTTCCCTTCCTGAGAAGTACAATTCTCGCTTTTTTCCATTGAGGTGGAAATATGGATTCTTCTGCCAATTTATTATATACTGCTAGTGTATAATTTGGTTTTTGCTCAGCCAGTATCTTTATTATTTCCGGTGGCACATAGCCAGGTCCTGGAGCTTTTTTATTTTTAAGTTTTTGAGCGGCATTTTGTATTTCTATAGGTGTGAATGGGATAAACTCGTCGCTATTATCAAAAGCAAAAACCACCGGTTCATGCATTGGGAACAAGTGATTTACTACTTTTTTCATAGTTTCCATAGGCAGTGCTAATTTAGGCGGAAAACCTATTAATCCTTTAGTGACGATCTTATATCCGTCTCCCCATATGTCCGTAATCTATCTATCTATCTATCTATCTCTCTATCTCTCTATCTCTCTATCTCTCTCTATCTATCTCTCTCTATCTATCTCTCTATCTCTCTATCTCTCTATCTCTCTATCTCTCTATCTCTCTATCTCTCTATCTCTCTATCTCTCTATCTCTCTATCTCTCTATCTCTCTATCTCCCTCTTTCCTCTCCTCAACCACTATTCATCCACACCTAAACATAGGCCTTTCCTGGTTCCTTTCACTGGTAAATGTCCATTTTGTCATTTATCTAGAACGTCAAGGAATGATAGAGTAGAATTTGACTCGTACTTACCCATTCAATTACTGATCGAGCCCGGCTTAGTTAACTTCGCTAAACGTATGGAAAGCAGTGTTTAAACAGACCAAAGACTGTTGTTACTGCAATAATGAAACGCTTTAAAAAGCAGCTTGTGCATTTTTTTTTTAATATATTTTCTTAATCGCTGACATAGGACATGCTTCGAAGAAGTTTAGAAACCTCTATTACCCCATTTAAACACCTTATAAAAATGTATTACTAAAACTTTATTAGGTACTCCTTGCTATATTTTTAAAAAACCCTTAGAATATTAAAGTAAAAATAACCAGAAGATTTACTTTCATACCATTTCTATTTACACCTGGTTCTAGGGCAAATAAAAAGAACTTGTTTACTTAATTTAATTATTGCAGTTGATAAAAAAATACAAAACTAATTTTACACAGACATAGACAGAGCAATATAACAAAATACTAAACGAAACTCGTAAAAGCGGTTGCAACAAAATCCCTAACAGATGATTTCGCAAAGATAATAGTACTGTGACTGATGTTCAGTATTAAAGCCATTTAACTGCTGGATAATGGCATAAAAAAATCAAAATAAACGCGCGGCTTTGCTAATAATTACTTTCTTTCATTTTTCTTCTGGAATTGAAGATAAAATGGAAATTCTTTAACAAGCCCAATCTAAATTAAGAATTCAAAAAAATAAATTAAATTATTATCAAATTAAATAATTTTTCCTAAAATAGCGGAATACGAATGGACAGAAATTTTTTCTTATTAAGTTTACTGTACCATTAGATGTCAGAAAATAAAGTCTCCCTATACTTCGGTGAAACTTTTGCCCTGAAATAGTAAATCCATTTATTTGTTACTTGTCACAAAGTAAACAAATAGGTATAGAGCATCAAAATTAAAAAAAAATATCTTTGAATTAAATTTCAAAGACAAAATTTCAAAAATAATCTACAAAGTCAATATATTCTATAGAAAAATCTGTATCGTATTTTGACTTTAGTTTCTAAATATCTGGAGGTGCCTAAAAATTGTGAATTTTTGGTAATCACCCTGAATCTCCAAAGCAAATGCCATGCAAATTTTGTCAGCGGGCTTTTTCATTTCACGAAAGAGAAGCTTAATATTGTGAGAACCGCATTTCTTTATCTTTATCTTTATCTATTTATTTATCTAATAAACGAAATACTTCGCAAAAGTATAAAACACGTAGTGCCACTTTTATGCATCCTTTTTCAGTCCGGCTTGAGAGGCCCCGAACTTCCCACTTTGTTCGTTTCTTCATCCCTTAAGTATCCAGATTATAAAACCTGCTAGGAGCATAAGTTTTTCCTCTTCTCCCAAATCTCCAAATATTTAAGTCTCGTGTAAACGAACTCCCTATTACCGCACTTCAGACACCCACGGTACGTTAGTACTTGGGATTCAGCTTTCATGGTCTGCCCTAAGATAAACAAAACGGTATTTTTTTAAAAGTTAATCCTCAAAAAAGAAAATTACGCATTTTTAGTATAAACAAAAATTTTTATGCTAATAACTAGAATTTGTTTATTGTGTGTTACATCCTGTAAAAATTCGCTACCCTTATCATAAACTGGGTTGGTAACTTCCTTATTTTTGCTTGTGATGTAAATCTTTTTTAGTGTTATTATTCTTATGAACGAACCGCAATTAAAACTTAAGAGTCCATTCGCGCCACGAAAATTGGATCCAATTTGGGATTCGGGGCATAACGTTTTTGTCAAAAACGGTATAAGTTATCGATAATTTTCAAAAACTATATAAAAGCCAACACTTAAATCTAGGCTTCTGCTGTAATAGTCTTTTAAATTTGGATTTAGTTTTTAATATTTCCTTGAGTGAAAGTCACCCTAAAAACGGTTATGTTTAGATACTATTTTCTCTTAACTTAACTCATATTTCAAAAATCCGTTACAGCAGAGGCATATATTATTTCCTTACCTTTAAAATGGTGTATAATTTATGTCATTTAAGTGAAAAATAGTTACCGAAAAACGTTATCTCCTGTAGTCTTGCAATCGGAAACAACGTCGCATCGATACACCGAATTTAAAAAAAAAACCTAAATAAAATATAATATTTTTAATGCGGCTGTACGAAAATTGTGGTAGTGGGAGTTTGTTATTCTCCGCCCACCGTCTCCGCGTCCTTTCGCCCGACCCCTAAGGTGTAGCGTAAATGCACTCTTAAGGTGGGTTTAAACAGAAGTTTAATTTAATTTAGCATTTAATTTTACTTAATTTTAAAAGTTAAATCAACGGTTTTATATGGAGTCGTTCATACAAATGACCGAATTTAAAATTTAATTTAAAAGTTGGCCAACTTTTATCTTTTAGAATTAAACTAAATAAAATGATCGGTAATGCTTGAGAAATCAGCTGGAAATTGACACCGAATTTTTTGACTTTAAAGTATTTTCAATTGACAGACCAAATAATAATCAGCTGGTTGTTTATGTGTTTTCTGATTTTATATTTTATAAATCAAAGAAAAAACTTTTTTCGACGGATTTCTGCAAGAGACTAAAAAGTTAGGTTGTGAATTTTGATTGACATAAAAATAAATTGACATGTTTGTTTTGCGCAGACGCAAATGGACATATTTTATTGGTCAAAAATAATATTTTTAAGTTCTATACATTTTTGTATGAGCGAGGATGGTAAAAATAAAATTAAACCATAAATTTGGTTAAATTAAAATTAAATTAAATTCCTGTTTGAACCACCTTTAAAATCTAAATTCTTAGGTGGTAAGTGCCATATGTGACTCCTATTGTAACTAAACTACGAAAATTTGCGTTTGCTAATTACTTTGTTTGCGGTTACACGAATTATATACATTGGAACGTCTTCTGTACTGACCTACTGACCTATAAAATTTTAAATGTAAATAAACTATATTTATAAAGCCCTTTTTTTAAAGGACATTTTATCGTCATTAGCTGACTAATAATTCTAACTATTAAATATGTCTAATTAAAAGGTAATTTATTCTGTATAGATTTTTAGGCCCACATAAATTATTATTTAATCCAAATTAATCACTTTATAAAGTGACGGCCCAGATTCAGATATAAAATTTAAGATTTTGAGAAAAGTATTAACATGCACAAAATGTTACATTTGTAAGTTAGTACACAAAGCTCTGTTTCTCTGACTTTAAAAATTAGTGACTAATTTAAATAAAACTGTATCAATCCTAATAACTATCATTAACAAATAATTTAGGAATTTATTTAAAACTTTATAATTAGGTAAAGAGCCTAATTATTTTAACAGGATGAAAAAGTTTCTTAAAAAAATGTTTAACCTAAGGTGACTTACCATGACCGCCAAAAAGTTGGACATATATGGAAATTTTTTTATGCTTAAAACTTTTAAAAACCTTTTTTTTTTTGGAATTGCTTCTGCTTATCCAGTAACCTAAAAATCACCGGTTGGAGAAAAATGTTAAAAATAAAATTAATATATTAAAGATCAGGTTAGTTAGTTAGTCGAGAGGCAATAATTTGAAATAAAAATTTTGAAAGACATTGTTGTAAAAAATGTTTTTAGTTAAATTACAAATCCTGCAAACTTTCTTTATAATGAGTTGCCAACTATAAAGTGACCAACCTATTTGATAATTTATAATTTTTATATGTTCTTCCCAGCTAAAAACAATAAAATTAAAAAATTGGAATTCCACAGGTACTTAAGTGTGTAAACCTGTTGTCCTAAAAACTAATATTAAGATTTTACAACAAAAATGATGCAAGCTATGGCAGAAAGGACCATTTTTATAAAATAATATTTAATATTAACAGTTTCCTTACAGTTCTGTTATTAATTTTGACCTGAGCTTTAAGCACACACTCATTAATTTAACCCCTCATTGACAAATAAGTGATATTGAAAATTTTATATTAATTATGTTTGCATAACAAGTGGCCCTTAAAATAAATGCTACAAATTAATGTAGAGTGTAATATTTAACAATGGCACATAAGAATTATTTTACGTCAACAGATTCACAGACTTAGAATACGTGCGGTATCTCAACTATTATTATTTTTTTAAGTGTGAAAACACAAAAATTATTTAATTTCGAATTGGTTATTTACTTCATAGTTATTAAACTCCTTATAAAGCAAAAAGTTGAAATTTATGATTCAACTAAAAAAGGTCTAATAAAAGTTTATTAAAAAAATGTTTCAAAGTTTGCACATGGACTTAGAATTAAATTCCAAACAGCTTTTTTTAATAACATTTCTGGATATTATACCTACTTCAATTTTGGCTATTTTAATTTTATGTTTATCAATATTACCCCAACTGGCGCTCACGAGCCGAATGTCAATTACATTTTTAGTTTACTGGATAAGCAGAACGGATTACCTAACCTACCTAACACACTTACGTAAACTAAGGGCCAAGTTCCTACCCAAAATTTTAAATTAGACCAAGTTATTTTTTGACTTGGTAAGTTTTTTTTATCATTAATACAGCCATCTCCATATTAAACTTACCAAGTTAAAAAATACCTTGGTCTAATTTTAGATCTCAGTACTTTAAGAGGCCGATAGTTTTAATAGTCCAAGAACTGTCAATCCAATAAGTCCCCTCATACCGTGCATGTAATTTTTTTATGAAAATTGATAGTTTAAAACTATTGGAGTTGAAAACGCGAGGTTTGCGTGGATTTGCAAAGCCGGAAAAATGTTTTATAAAAACTAATTATTAAAAAAAAAAGGATTAATGTTTCTCTCCCATGGTATGAAATGGTTTGCCGAAAGTGTATTTGATAGAAAATTTCATTCTCTTTCAGAAAAAAAATTACGCAAACCATTTTTTTTGGCCAGGAGAGTCGGGCAAACCTTTTAAAGTGTGTGATGAGACAGAAAATTTCTTCCTTATAGGTGACATGTTTTTTTTTAAATTATTTTCTTCTTTTTAATGTCCTCTTTAAGAATATCTTTGTTTGCGGGCTTAGAAACGGCCGGAAATATCCGGCAAACCAGTTTAAAATCCATTAACTCCGAACTCATTTTCCATAAATAGAATTATTATCAATAAATATACTTTAGAATAAATGTTTTTTTGTAGAAATATCATTGTTCCATAATAATTATAATTTTATATATTTTATCATTATTTATTTATTTTTAATAAAATTACTTTTGTATATTTTTTTTCATATACATAATGTAGTGGCTGTAAAGGTAAGCTTCAAGAACTACGATAGTTTCTATAGTTTCCGTAGTTCTTACAAAAGTGGAAGCGAGAAAAATGTTTTTTTCCAGTGGAATTTACATAGATTTGTCATTTTATATCATCTCTGTACTTGAAATTTATTGTCTTGCAAATTTATCTGTAACAGCGAAAGGAATTCGAACTATTTTGAACGAAAATTTGTGTGTATGCCAAGTTTAACTACAAGAAAGCAATAGTACTGGTCAAGTGGTAATTTTTATTTCAAAATCAATTTTTTGCAATAACAAAATATAAGATTGGAAAAAGCTAAGAATTTAATGTGGTTGTTATTTAGTTTAATTTTTATTTAATAACAATTTTGTTTTGCTGGTAAATATTATAATAGATAATTATTTTCCAAAGATCTTATTAACTTTGGCTAAATTGGCAATCAAACAAAAGGCATGTCCACTTGCGTTCTAAACGAACCTAATTGGTGGAGTTTGTCACATGTTTTGTTACTGTGGGGTAAATTGATTTGTAATTGGAAGTGTTTGCGCAATTTTTGCTTCCTTTCACAAAATCTAGGTTATTTAAAATCACACAACACTAAAGTTACAAATTTAACACTTAAAAGTAAAGATAAAACCTCCGACCTCCGACACTGAATGTTTCCATATTTGATATTTCAAAAAACAAAACAAAAATAGCGCAAACACTTTCAATTACAAATCAATTTACTACACAGTAACAAAACATGTGACAAACTCCACCAATCAGGTTCGTTTAGGACGCAAGTGGACATGCCTTTTGTTTGATGTTGCCAGTTTAGCCAAAGTCGATAAGATCTTTAAAAAATAATTACCTATTATAATATTAACCAGCAAAACAAAATTGTTATTAAATAAAAATTAAACTACATAACAACCACCTTAAATCCTTAGCTTTTTCCAATATTATATTTTGTTATTGTAAAAAATTGATTTTAAAATAAAAATTACCACTTAACGAGTACTATTGATTTCTTGTAGTTAAACTTGGCATACACACATGTAAATTTCACCTGAACAAAACATCTTTCTCGCTTCCACTTTTTTAAGAACTACGGGAACTATAGAAACTATCGTAATTCTTGAAGCTTACCTCTACAGCCACTACATTATGTATATGAAAAAAAATATACAAAATAAGTTTAGTAAAAAAAAAATAAATATTGATAAAATATAAAAAATTATAATCATTATGAAACAACAGTATTTCTACAAAAAAAACATGTTCTCTAAAGTATATTTATTGATTATAATTCTGTTTAGCGAAAATGAGTTCGGAGTGAATGGATATTAAGCTGGTTTGCCGGATATTTTCGGCCGTTTCTAAGCCCGCAAACAAAGATATTCTTAAAAAGGAAGAAAATATAAAAAAACCACGTCACGTATAAGGGAAAATTTTGTTCCTTCATCACACACTTTAAAACGTTTGCCTGGCTCTCCTGGCCGAAGGAAAAAAATGGTTTGCATAATTTTTTTTTGAATGAGAATGCAATTTTCTATTAAATACACTTTAGGCAAACCATTTTATACCAACGGAAAGAACATCTATTTTTCTAATAATTAATTTTTTTAACATTTTTCTGGCTTTGCAAATCCACGCACCTCGGGTTTTCAACTCCTATAGTATTAAAATATCAATTTTCATTAAAAAAATTACATGCACGGTATGAGGGGACTCTTTGGATTAACAGCTCTTGGACTATAAATAGAAACTTGGCCCATATTTAACATAAGTGATTTTAATATGATCTCTTCTATTTTTCTTAAGTTTAATAACTAAAACAAAACCCTGCCTGCCAATCAGTCTTCTAAAGTACTCCCTAAATATACAATATTACCTCCCCTGTTTCAGAACACTGCAGTGCATGTGCAGTTTTTAAATTTTTATCCATGTTTGTTATCTAGAACCTGCTTGCACACCAAATTTTAGGTCTTTTCTTCCTTGAGAAGTGCCCCATAATTTTAATGAGTCAATGATTTTTAAAATCAAATATCTCCGAAACCACTTGATATAACTTTCTCAATTTTTTCACAAGTTATTTAATTAGAATACCTATGTGAATTCAAATACCAAATCTCATACCTTTATGTGGAACGATAACAAAGGTATGATAGGAAGGAAAATAGGCTAAAACGTTTCATGTAAATACACACTACGTGGTCTGGTCGGCACTTGGCCTGGCGCACTATCATGCCCCCTTTTTAAGATGTTAAAAAAGATGTCAGGTTTAAAGTTTTCATAAATTTACAGATACATAAGCCATTTTCTTTGAGTTTGGAAGAAAAGGTAACTGGCTTTAAATTTAGACGTTAATTTTATAATCTTAGTCATTAAAATTTTACAAATCTGGACACGTGCTTTCCCTTAATGGGGAAGGATTATGCTCTTTTTAAAGTAGGGACAATTTTTTCTTAATTTCTTTGCTCAGATGGTGCAATAACAAGGTATCATACATAGGTAGTTACATAGTATAGGAAGTGAACCATTTTGCCTAGCAATTTTTTTAAAATGCATAAAATTACTTTAATTTTTGATAGGTCAAGGATCAAAATCTATATCATGCCGAAGAGCGCCTTTACCTTGGGGGTGGTTGCCAAACCATCTCGGAGGTGTAAGGTATATTTTGAGTACAGGAATCGATATAAAAATGATTTCTAAGCAAAAAAATGTTTAATGCATTATTTTTATGTTAAATGCATACTTTTTAAGTTATTCGCGATCGAAAGTCGGAGTTTTTTGTCGATAAAATCAACGCTTATAATCGATTTCTTTGCAAATAAGTCGATAAGTATACATTTTATCAAAAAAACTGCAAATAACAAAATTGTAGCTTAAGAAAACCTATAAAAAATAAAATGTATTTTTTTGTCATTGCTGTGGGACCAATATAAATCAAGTCGTGGTTTGTTAAAGGTTAGCTGTTATTCTTCAAACACAAAATTTCAGAGTTTTAAAGGCAAATAACGCAAAATCTACGTTTTTTTTAGAGAAAAACTTATGTTAACTTTTTTGAAGCTTTTTCAAAGACCTCTTTTTTTGTTTAAAAAAGGTGTGTATCATAATAGTTGGTTTGTGATTGAAATATAAAACCAAAATTTTTTTGAGTGCATCTTCGAAAACAACCCCCTAATTAACACCCTAATTAAAGTAAGTCGTTGCCCCCTTTTTCAGTTTTTTTCATCTATATACAGGGTGATTCATGAGGATATGTCAATACTTCAGGTACATAGTCAGGGTTCAAAAATAAACACAAAATTCTATACAAATATGGGTTCGCAAGGCCTTCGTTGTGTAAAAAACAATAATTAATAAAAATTACAGCCCATCGGCTACTCAGCTTAACCAACCTCCTCAAGTGAATACATGCTCATCATACAGTACAAGTTTCACATGCCTATTGCCCACTGCCGAAGTAGACATAAGAGATTTTCAAGGTAATTTTCACACCATCCGTGTTCTCTTTGACTCGGCAAGCATGGTCACCTTGATTTCTGAGCCATGTGTAAACAAGCTAGGTTTGAAAAGACGACCCTGTTCGATTCCAATTCAAGGCGTTAATGGTATAACCTCCATTGCCCGAGGCATTACACATTGTTTTATTAAACCAAAAAATAAACCTGAGCCTACCTTTACATTTGAAGCTATAGTTTTGCCTACTGTAAGCACAAATCATCCTAGGACTTCTGTGGACATTTCAAGTTTATCATACATCCAAGGTCTGCCTTTAGCTGACAGCAAGCTTCACACCCCTGGTCCAATAGATCTTTTACTCAGTGCAGATTTGGCACCCTACATCCTAGGAAATGGACGGGTCTTTGGTAATCAAAATCAGCCAGTAGCATTAGAAACTGTATTTGGCTGGATTTTCAAGGAAAGAGCATATACTTGTAGTACAAATTCTTCTCTTCTTAGTTGTCATGTTTCATTGGAGCCTCAAATAGACATGCTTCTACAGAGATTTTGGGAAGTCGAACAACACCCGAAAACTTGTAACACTTTATCACCCGATGAAATAAAATGTGAAGAAATTTATAAGAAAACAACTTCTCGTGAATCATCAGGAAGATTTGTTGTATCTCTTCCATATAAACACAATAATCTTGATTTTGGCGACACGCATACACAGGCTCTTCGTAGATTCATGCACCTAGAGACTCGGCTTCACAAAAATCCAGATCTTCATCTCTCATATCCTAATTTTATAAAAGAGTATCTTGATCAAAACTTCATATCTGAAGTATCTCCCTCAGATTACTGCTCTTCATCAGCATATTATTTACCACACCACTGTGTTGTAAAACCTAAGAGTAAGTCCACAAAAATAAGGGTAGTTTTTGATGCCAGTGCTTGGGGTTCAAAAGGTGTTAGTCTTAATCAAACCCTTTTTCCAGGCCCAAAGCTACATCAAGACTTGTCATCCATTTTATTAAAATTTCGTACATACCCTATTTGTTTTATTGCAGACATTCGTGTTATGTATAATCAGATTATAGTCACCCCTGAACATAGGGACTATCAGCGCTTTCTGTGGCGTTTTTCTAGATCAGAACCAATCAAAGAATACACTCTTGACAGGGTAACTTTTGGTGTTTCTTCCGCCCCATATTTGGCTCTACGAACAATCAAAGAGTTGGCTATCATTGAACAAGAAAGTTATCCTGACGCATCCAAGGTTCTCCAAGAGTCAGTTTACGTCGATGACTGCGTCAGCGGAGCTGAGTCAGTAGACTCAGTCTTACAGCTACAAGCAGATTTGATATCTCTACTTAAAAAAGGTTGCTTTGAATTAAGAAAATGGGCGAGCAATCATCCTGCCCTCTTATCAGCTGTTCCTAGCTCTCATACACAAGTCAGTTTTGACTCTGAAGGTCCAAGTTATGTGAAGGTTCTAGGCCTTCAGTGGAACCCTAATCTTGACTGTTTCACATACTCTTGTTCTCCCATAGAAGCTAACTGCACTAAAAGAAATGTTCTTAGTCAGATTGCTAGAATCTTCGATGTTCAAGGCTACATAGCACCAATGGTTCTACTTGCAAAGCATATCTTGCAACAGATCTTCCTTTCCAAACGAGATTGGGATGAATTAGCTCCTGAATCAGTTGTTGATACATGGGAACGTTTTAAACATGAACTTCCTGAAATTTCAAAATTTCAGCTTCCGCGCCTACTTATCAATGACAAATATTCTAAATTAGAAATACATGCTTTCTGTGATGCCAGTACAATTGGGTATGGTTCCTGTATTTATTTTCGTTTCATCACTTTTTCTGGTGATATTAAAACGTGTCTAATTATGGCTAAAACCAAGGTAGCTCCTCTTAAAACCCAATCTGTAGTCCGACTAGAACTTTGTTCTGCCTATCTCCTTAGCAATCTTTTGCATTTTGTTAAAGAATCTTATGGTAATGTTCTTACTTTTGATAAAACCTATGCTTGGTCAGACTCTCAAGTGGCTTTAGCTTGGTTGACTGACTCTCCACATCGTTGGAAAACTTTCGTGGCCAATCGAGTGGCTCACATACAAGAAATCATTCCCATTCAGTCTTGGAAATATGTGCCTACATCTCTTAATCCAGTTGACTGCGCTCTAGAGGTATCACTCCCCTAGAGCTTTGAACATCCCTTATGGTGGCATTGCCCTGAGTTTCTAACTCAAAATTATGACAGCTGGCCTGAACAACCTGCCATTATTCTCGATAAGCTTCCAGAAGCCTCAGCTGAGGAAAAGACTGTTTGTTGTCATGTTCAAGTTAACACTCCCAATTTTATTTCTACACTTCTTTTCAGATTTTCGTCTCTACCCAAGATTCAGAATGTCATAACATATCTTATCAGATTCATAGATCTCCGTGTCAAAAAAAGGACATTTGAATCGACTGTTTTGCTCCCCTCTGAGAAACACAATGCCTTACTAATTATAGTTAAAGCCGTTCAAAAGGAGTGCTTCTCCGACATACTTCATATTTGTAAGAAAAATGACACCCTTCCAAACCCTTTCGAAAATTAGCAACCTTTATTGACGAGGTAGGTATTATCAGGGTGGGTGGTAGACTAAGAAAATCAACCCTATCGTTCGATGCAAAACACCCTATCTTATTGCCTCAAAAACACAGGTTTACCGAACTTATAATTGAGCAATATCATAAAGACAATTTTCATCCAGGTTTAAAGACGTTACATAATCTAATCATACAAACCTTTTGGATTCTTTCCCCTCGCAGTGCAATTTATCGCTGCCTCTCTAAATGTATAAAATGCTTTCGCTCTAGACCTCAATCGTATGCCCCTCCTATGGCTGATTTGCCTCATTACCGCATATCCCAACTTAAGGCCTTTTCAAAAGTGGCTCTCGACTATTGTGGTCCGTTCAAAATCCTAACCTCAAAGAGGCAAAGAGGCAAAGAGGCGCTCAAGCTTCAAGCAAAGCCTATATATCTCTCTTTGTTTGTGTAGCTACAAAAGCCATACACTTAGAGCTGGTTTTGGATCTAACTAGCGACTCCTTTCTGGCTAGTTTGCGAAGGTTTATGGCAAGGCGAGGTAGAGTCAATCATCTTTATTCCGATCAATGGACCAACTACAAAGGAGCTTCCCGTGAACTTTTGTTGCTAGCAGAAGCATCTGCTTCAAAACTATCTATCAAGTGGCACTTTAATCCGCCCGGTGCACCCCATTTTAATGATCTCAGTGAAGCCGGAGTAAAGGCGGTCAAAACGCATCTTTATCGTGTCATCAGCGATCAGCTTATGTCTTACGAAGAGTTCTACACACTTCTCACCGGCATAGAAAGCCTCCTAAATTCTCGACCCTTGTGTCCTATTAGCGAGGATCCTAACGATTTTACCCCACTTACACCAGGCCATTTTCTGACCTGTGAACCAATCACCTCTTTCCCAGAACCTGATTTATCTGAGATTCCCTCAATCGCCTCAACCGCTGGCAACTTTTACAGCAGATGCAAGGGGATTTCTGGAAAAGGTGGGCTCAAGAATATCTGCATACACTGCAAACTCGTTCTAAATGGACAACATCGATACCTAACATAAAAGAGAACACCTTAGTTTTAATAAAAAACGAACAGCAACCTCCGAGAGAATGGGCTCTTGCACGCGTAACAAAACTTCACCTGGTGACGATGGGGTGGTAGGGTTTTGACCCTTAGGACCCCATCGGGAACCTTTCAACGTCCCGTTGTAAAGGTTTGCCCTTCACCGGAGTACTAAGGCTCATTTTTTGCCCATCAATTTTTTTGAATTTTTGTTTTATTTTAGTGCTATATCCTTACGTCTGGTTAACAGTTTTATTGTTAATTTTTTTTTTCTGACTGGAACAGTCAATTGTTTCTCCACAGTAGAATAGAAAAACTATCATGTTTTTGGTGGGAGGAATGTTGGAAACTCACTCGTTTCCAAGCGTTATATATTTTATTTTATTTTGTTTAGTAATTTTCCTAAATTAAAACTGATTCCTTCGATTTTAAATATACGCGCTAATTTCCATACGCACAAGGTTCCGGTGCATATCCACCTGATCCTGCGCTTTGACCGAGAGCGCTACGACACTTTTGCAGAAAATTCGGCAACGGTCAACGGCCAACGGTCACGTTGTGTAAAAAACAATAATTAATAATAATTACAGCCCATCGGCTACTGCTTTTTTGTGAATATCATCGTTATCATCTCCCATTGTTGTGCCCCGAACACCGGAGACATCGGGTACATCCAAGACCACGCAGCCAAAGAAAAAAGATAAAAAGGGTGCACCCTCAGCGAAGACCTTCTATAAGTCAAAGGTGAGTGCATTTTGGGTTCTTTGTGGGTGTTTAAAAATAGGTCCTTCGTAGTATTCACCAAAGTCTCTCGGCGACACGGGGGTTTTTTGGTATGACGGATTCCAATCTAATCTTAGTACGGCTCTAACTTGTAGGGGGTGCCACCTACACGTCTTTTTACTATTTTGAACAATCACAACTTTTTGGTATGGCCCTGTATTATATTTTTAAATAAATTAAATAATTGTTTTGTCAGGTTTACGTTAAAAAGGTACATCTGTTAAGAGTTGATATGAGTAACCGTTTTCGAGATATTTGGAATTAGAAAAATTAGGACGCATCTGATTTTATTATAGCAAAATTTAAAAAAATAAAATAAAATGTTTAATTAAACAAATTGTATTTTAATTTTTAATAAAAATAATTGTTCTTTAATTATGTTCAGCAAAACATAAGCTAGGTTTTAAAATTAAAAAAAAGGAATAAAAAATAAAAAAAACTTTAACACCCTGTAATTCGGAAACGAAGGCCTTGCGGACTCATGTTTGTATAGATTTTTATGTTTATTTTTGGACCCTGAATACGTACCTGAAGTATTGACATTTCCTCATGAATCACCCTGTATAAATAGTTTTAAAATTTTTACCGATTTAAATTGCTTAATTTTGAAAAAATGGAGCTGCAAGTGAAAATCAAATTTGGAATATTAATAAAATATTATCTTTTTGTGAAAATAACTGGAAAACCAAGAGAGTTACGTAAAATAACTAGGGTATCAAATTGTTGCTTTTTAAAGTAAAACTATTTTGTTTTTTTTTTAATTTACTGTATGACGAAAATTAGGCGAGATATAAACGTTTAAAACGTGTGTGTATAGACGGGCACTACGTTGTTTCAGCCTTTTAAACTCACCTCTTTAAAAAAGTAAGGGTTTTAAACAGTTTTAATATATAGGACCTTATAGGGGTCGGTTTTTGAGATTAAAAAATTACAAAATTAAATTAGTAATCCTTTTGAGCAGTCGCATTTTTAATAACAACTCAGTAACAATATGTTGATTTATCTAGGGTAAACATGTTTTTTATTAAATCATAATAAGAGTTGATTATCAAGGGTTGAAATATATTAAATAATGTTTTACAAAATTAGGTAATAATTTTTAAATTAATATGAGCCTAATTTTATGTAACTTAGGCTTTAATATGAAACTAAAAAAAGCTACCCTTAGCATAATGAAGATTTTAAAGAGGAGGGTGGGTTAAGCTTAGTTCCAAATTTTCATGCAAAACAATGTGATAATATATAAATTTTTAGGGTAAATATATTTTGTTATATTATATTTATCATAATAAGGGTTGATTTTTAGGGGCTGAAATATTTTAAATAATGTTTAAAAGAAACAAGATACTACTTTTTCAAATTATTTGTGTCAAATTTTATTTAACTTAAGTTTTAATATATAGTTTTATATGCTTTAGCAATAAAAGGTAGTTTTCATCCCTAAAAAATAAAGAGCGCCCATAGGCATAATATAGATTTTAAAGAGGAGGGTAAGTTTAGCCTAATTCCAAATTTTCATGCAAATCTATGCATTTTAAAAAAATTGCGAGGTTTTGCACGCAGCTTTGTTTCCTGGACTAACAGTTGTTTCTATATAGATGACTGCGCGCCCATTCCAAAGAACCGTGGCCATTACCATGCCGGCCGATTTAACTTCTTTGATGCCCCATCGCATTTAAATATATACCGTTTTGACTGTTTTTTTTTGCTTTAAAATGTTAAACTATTTCCATGTTTTAATTCAACTAGAATGCGAATGAATCTATGTACTAATGATACGACCTTCTAAGGTACTGAGATCTAAAAATAGACTAAGTTCTGTTCCACTTTTTTTTGACTTGGCAAGTTTTTGGTAATTTGTGTATATTATTATTTTTTATTTTTTATTTTTTTCATTAATACAGATATTTTTTGGTGGGATAATATTGTCGCTCATAATGTTCTACAAACACTAAATTTATTTAATTGCATTGTATGTTCAAATTTTTAAAATTACCTTTATGTTACAAAAGTGTTAAAAAATTAATTTTACCTACAAACACAGATTACGCATAATTTAACACATCATTAAATAAATTGCAATATCGTATGTAAATAACAAGTGCAAAGGAATGAGAACATATCTATCAAGCAACAAGGTTCCCAAGAATACTTAAGAAGACTTGTTTAGAGGTTCTGAAAAAATTATATAAACTATATAATATTAAAATAAATTAGCAGAAATATTTAATAACTTGATTCGTACGTATAAGGAGAATTAGGTCGCAATTTATATGCAACGTAATACGCTCTCTAATGCCGCAAAAACGATATGTCACTATTTGATATTTTTTAATGAGCTGAATTACTGTCGCGTATTTCATATATAAATTATTTGTTTGTTTAAGAAATTACAGTTGTTGCAATAAAATTTGAATTTAAAGTATAACTAAGAATTAAAAGAATTTTGCCTTGATTGGAATTAAACTTAGTTTTGTTTGGTAATAAATTCTAAATTGTACAATTTCACAATTAAAACTGGTACGTACAGAATTTATTGTATATTTATCAATGTACACTAATAACTTCTGTCTTAATATACATACAACATTATTTAGGTTCTTATTAGTTCTGTGTGTTATTGTTTGTAGGTCGTAAAATTTTATTGGTCATAGAGTAGGTAAACCACTTTTGCTGATATGATTCTTCTTTTATTGTTCATAATGCGAAATTGCAATTCTTTTTAATTTTTTTAAAGCTTAAACCTTGTTTGACTCTATTTTCGGATCTATTGTAGTAGTTTTTGTAACAAGAAGCGTAGTTTTTAAGTGGAAATGAGTATACCAAGGTTGGGTGAATACTAATTTACTTAACTACTCCTATGGGTATTACATTAATGTAATAAACTTTATCATTTGTGTTATAATTTAATCACCAATGTCCCTTAGATTCAGTTTAAATTATTTATCAAATGATACCTCACCAAAAATATTTTGTTAATGTTCCGAAATTAATAATCAAAAAAATTTAAAGTGCAAGAAAATGGTATCGTATAACACCGTTTTTGTGTATTTATTACTTTGTTATACCTTAATCGATTTTACTTATTTATGGATATAGGATAAAACAAATATTTTTTAATATAAATCCATTTTTAATTTTAAAAAGATTAAGCGTGCGCCAAAAATATTGTGGTTTTTGTAAAGTAATGCATTTAGGGCCGTTGCGCGGGATTAATATTGGGGTAAACTATTAGTTCTGTCCTAATTTTGAATCACGGGGCTTTGGAAAATTAATTATTAATTGAATTATTCTGATAAGTTGATTGGATATAGCGCACAAACAATATTTTTTTGAAACCTGTCACATCATTTTCGTAATAATCAAATAGCAGTAAATACATTGAAAATGACTTTTTTGCGCAGCCGGCAGCGCCACTTTTTAGTTGATCTTTGAATTACCCCTTGAGACAGCCCAAAATTATTTAATTTTTTCTCTAAGCTGTTGTACTATGTTAAACGTATGGTTATAATAAACCATATTTTCTAATTATTTCCATACAGAGCCAGTTTTCTGGCTTAATTAAGTCGGGACATTGTTCCTGGAGAAATTTTAATGTTTGCTCTGAAGTGTGACAAAAAGCGAAGTTTGTTTTATCACATAAATAAAAACGGTCGAAAGCGAAAAAGCTGCAGAAATAACTATTGCCGTTTATATTAATGTTATGTAACGTTGTATATTTTATTTGAGTATAAATAATTAAAAAGCAATAGCAAAAAAATACAGTCTAGGCGTACGTCTCGTTTTATTTGGCTATGTACACTTATTTTTCCGTTAACACTTGCCACAGAATTTTGTCTCTAGTAAAGATTTTCTACTATGCTGACATCTTTGCCATAAATACCAATATTCTCCATTATTTCTATTATTTTATTGTGCATAACTGTAGGGAACGCTTTCTTGTCATCAATAAAGCATACAAAGATATCTTTGCGTTGATCCAGGCACTTCTGGAGTAGAACATTAAAAGCAAATAGTGCTTAGCGCGTTTCGCAAGGCTGATTAGCCTAAAATCTCTGCATGTTTTTGCACGTTGTTTTTTGGGTAGTGTTATAAAGACTGATTTTAGCCATTTATCTGGTATTTTACCGGTGTTGTTAATGACATTAAATAAAATATCGGGATCATCATTGTTGTTTTGACCTGAAGGTCTTGTGCTCTATTGTCATTAAAAATCTCTTGCACGTAAGAAGGCCAGGTTTTATGAATTTTGTTTTCGTCCAAGATAATTTTTCAGAATCTCTAAGGACGTGAGGATTTACTTTATTACAACGACCTCTTTAACTTTCTTCTACATGTTTGTCATGTTTGTCTTGTAGTTTTTCCATCTCTTTACATCAATCCAATATCCACTTCTCTTTTGCTTCACTGATCTTATGTTTAATTTCTTTTTGCTTTTTCTTGTATTCCAGTGTATTGTTTTTAAGTTGCCTTTATTTCTCCATCATTGGCATTTCTGTTGTCATCCACTTTTGTTTCTTGTGTGATTTCTTATTTTGTTCAATTATTCTCAGCATTTGTGTTTGAAAAGGTTGCTATAAATTTATCCAAGGAATCATTTGCGTTATTTTTTTCAAGCATGCATTTAAATTAACTTTCTTATGCTCTTTATTTATATTTGATACATTAACTTTCTTATTTAGGAATCTTTCCATCTATTTAAATTTAATTTTAATAGTCGCAGTTAGAGGGTTATCATCGCTACCGATGTCAGCTCCTGTGTATGTTGTAACTCATTTAACTCTGAATCTTTTCGGGATGAGAATAAAGACTATTTGGTTTCTCATTAAATGTCCATTATTGTCTCTTATAAATCTTAGGATGGATACAGCCTTTTACCAGGAAGTTTAATCCAAGTATTTGTTAGTACCATGTTATGATCTTCACAAAATTCAAATAGTCTGTCTTCCCGGCTGTTACTTTCACCAAGTCCAAAATCGCTTACCAGTTCACCCCTACGTTCTCTTCCTATTTTGGCCTTAAAGTCACCGATGACAATTGTGACCTCATTATTTTTTTTTTTTAGCGTATTATTTAATTAGTTACAAAATGATTTGACTTCGGTATCGCATATTCGATCGGTTGTGGGGGCATATATTGGTACAATATTAAGATTGACTGGTTGGCTGTTTAATTGTAGAAGTAGGACTATGTCATTTATGGGCACAAAGTTTATGACGTACTCAACGTACTTTGAGGTTACAAAAATTTCTACACCGTTTCTATGGCGTTTGTTGCTATCATCATTACCAGAGTAATATAATGTACCTTTTTCGTGACTGCAAGTTCCTGATCCAGGCCATCTAAGTTTGCTTATTCCGGCGATCTGTATATTCAACCGTTGAATCTTTTTTGCAAGATTGTTAAGTTTGCCGCTTGCATACAGGCTTCTGACGTCCCAAGTGTAAATTTTGAGTTTAGATTCATTGCTTTAAAGGCAACCACCTCTACATAAAGATCCGACGCTACTTGCTTCTCTACTACGCCTAAAAGCAGGGCTGTCAATTCCGCCATTCACACCGTGTCGAAGATCTTCTTCTACGCCGTCGCCGCCGTCGTGGTCATCACCCGTATCCCTGGGCGGTATCCGTGTTATACCCTACGGAACTGGGTCCCAATCTGAACTTAGCCATCTATTCATTTCGGTTAACCGATGACCACCCCCGTGACGTGGACGCGCCAAATAAGAATTACCCACGTGAGTGACAGAGAAGGTTCCATGAGCCGGGTTAATGGGTATGTGTGTGATACCATGCCCAAAGGCAATATTTATATATGTTGCACTCATATGACGTAATTGTCAATTTCATAAACTGAATGTCCACTTTCTGAAGTGGAACCAGATAGTGTAATAATATTTTATTTCACCATCTGGACAATATTTTTGTACAGTTTATGAAATGGATGTACCATTTTTCCACTTGATGAAACGAGACGGTATTACAGAATCTGGACACAAAAATCATCCAGTTCCTGTACTGTATATTTGGCATTTATCTATTTATTGTAATACAATGCAATGACCCTACATGTTTGGTTAGTTGTGGTTAGTTGTGGTTGGTTGTGGTTAGTTCTGGTTAGTTGCGATTATTTCTAGATGGTTTTTCCATGTAATGTTGATCAAGAAGTATAAAAATTATCTTTAATATTAAACATTTTTCTTTAGTAGTTCAATATAATGTTTATGCCATTCAGAACACCGACGACTGATTGTTTTACTAAGTAGACAAATGCCAAATATACGGTACAGGAACTGGATGATTTTTGTGTCCAAATGGTGTAATATATTCTCGCTTTTACATTACATTTCATGTGAAATAAAATATTATTACATTATCTGGTTCCACTTCACGAACTGGACATCCAGTTCACAAAATAGACAACTACGCCAAGTGAGTGCGATATATATATTTTATTATTTTAGATTAGTATGCATACCCTTCATTTATTTTTTTTTCTTTACAAATTTATAAATAAAACAGGCTAGAAAGTTTTAAAATTTTATTAGAATAGTGATGTGAATTTTCGCACCAAATCTTATAACTCTATGTGGAACGAAGAAAAGTTCTGGTACACATTGCGGGCGACAGTAAAATGAATGCAGATCCTGTAATTTTATAAGGCGGGTGGCTTACCCAACGGTTTATTGTACGGCTTGATAAAGGTTAACCTAACTTATAAGAGTTTATGTTCATGCCTCTTTTTGGCCTGAAAAATTTTATTCACTTATTATTATCAGATAGGGTAACTTAAAAAAATGGATATTTTTTTTGTTTTAAGTAAAATATTAAAAATTACGAAAAAACTTGAACAAATAAACTAAAACATGCAACGGCCTCGTAAACTTGTATGTTACTTAGAATAGTCAAAAGTTAATAAAAATATATATAAATCTTCTTTATCTATAAAATTTTACCAAAGTTTTATTTTGCACACTCAGTGCGACAAAGTGCTACTTTGCGTGCGTAATTGACACTGGTATCAGATTTTGTCAAAGAATCCGTGATTTCTAATGCAACAAGAACAGTTTTTAATTAGTCGTCAAATAACGGCAAGTACCTTGGTCCGATTTGATTTTATAGTTACTTGTTAAGAACAATTGGTATAGTACAAGAGCACGGACTAAACTAGAACAAACTTGTACACGTAATAATAATGTTACTTATCTTGATTTTCCGGATAATTTAATATGTTTAAAAGAGCTAACTAAAAACCAACATTTATATGTATTTACAGATAACTTGCCTAGGGTGAATAACGCAATTAAAATTATAGAGACAGCTTACCTAACAGGTACAAAAGACCAGTTTTTTAAGACCTAATGATTATACTAAAAGGATATTTATATTAATTAATATAGACCCAAAAGATGTTTCAAGTTTTTCCACAAGATAAATGATGTATGTCCAGTTAATTCACAAGTTAACATCACTACAACCTCCAATTTTTTATTGGCAATAAAATACATTTTTCCAGTGACTTCCTATGTTTAATGAATTACTTTTTCTTTTGATATTACTGTTTCTTTAGCATGTTCTCGTTAAATGGTAAATGTTTTTTAGTTATAACACCAAATTAAGTTAGAACTTAAGGTGGTGTTAAAAGTGTTTTACATTTTAATGTGTATAAGTATAAAAAGTAGTAGATTTTAATAAAATATAAATGGTAAAAACTGCTTATAAAGTTATTCTCCAATGAATAGTTGGTTAGTCAACTTAAAAATAAGAATCCTATTACTATAAATATTTCTTGTGGAATAAGGATTTTAAAATAAGTAGTTTTAGGTAAGAGCTAAACAGTAATTGGTTAAATGTTTTTTTTTTATTTGGTAATTCTTGGCCCTCTTAATCTATGGTGTACAGAGGAGGACAAGTAAGACAGTCTTTTTAGGCGGTGTGCGCGATTTTATAATGCAATAACTTTTGTGATATGACATTTAAAAATTTTAATTATTTCTTGGAGTTTTACATATATTCAAATAATGGTGTAAATGTTAACAGTTTATATTTTAGAAGAGCATATACGGAAAGCATACTTAAGGTACTATTACCTATTAAAAGCTCAAAAAAAGACACTTTATTTATCAGATAAGGTAATTAAACTTTTTTTCATAGTATTAAACAACTAAACAACTTTTCTAAAATACATTTTTTTTTATTTTCCAAACCATGCGCACCGTATAGAGGGGGCCAAAATCGACCCCTCATGCTCCATGGCGGACAATAAATCTTTTGAATGGCAAGTTTAAAACAAAAAAATCAAAATGGATTTTAAATAGGAAGCCATCTTACACAAAAATCGACCAGAAAATTTTTAAAAGTAATAGAAAAACCAAAAAAAAAAGTTTTAAAATCGATTTGTTTTCCTTTTTTATGCTAAATTTTTGTTTCATTTTTTCTAATTAAATTGTGATCGATTTTTGTGGAGGAAGCTTAAACAAACAAAATGCTTCAAGATTTATTTAAACCAAACGAGTAGATCCGGAGATTAACTGTCCGCTAGTTAAAAAAAAGAAATTTCGAAAAAAACGCGTTTAATGTTAGCGAGCGAGCGGCAGCTGCGTAGAACACCTGCGGCGAGCCAAGAGCGCGCTAACTAAAGTTGATGAATCTCGTTTTCGGTTTCGAATTTTCGTATATTTTAGAATGTTATTTCTGAAGGTCCAAAGAATCAAAATCCGTAAAAAAAATAATGTTTTCAAAATTCTAATGGGTAATAGTACCTTAAATAAAAAACATTTCTAATCGTCATTAAATTTTTTTTATAGCTTGAAGATGATGGAGGGATGGAAAATTGACATTATTTTGTATAAATATTTTGCTTTGGGGGCAACAGCTAATGAAGTGGTTTTAAACTAATTTTTAGTAATTTATTTACAAAAAGCTCAAAAGTGTTAGAATTAAACTACACAAAAATATATAAAATGCTTTAGGTCTGTTATATGATTGATATTTAAAATAACCCGTAAGAATTAACTTTAAATATCTTTAAGATTGTTTTTTATAAGTGATGTCGCAGTTAATTATGTAAGTAATAAGAAAGTAAAGTTATTTATACTAACTACAAAATCTACGTTTAAACTGCAATTGTATTGCAATAGGGAGTAGTTGTAAGACTTCTCTTCAGAAGGGATTACTTCGGACAATGTTCCAGGGTATAGAATAAAGCACACATAGTCAGTTGAACTTTTAGATGTACCAAAAAATACTCTTTATTTTTTTAACAGAAGGTAAATAAAAACTTGGTCACCAGTTTTAAAGTAAAAAAAAATAGAAATAAAAAGATAAAAAAATTAAATAAATTATAAATATTTAAATTTGGTTTCTAAAGTTAAAGGTATTAATTAATATACGTTTTTAGCATTTGTCTAAAATGTTATTATTGGAACATATATAATTTTGTTTAATCTATATTGCATAAAAAATATGGAAAGTTATCTGATTTTAGGAGTACCTCTAATTACTTTAGCATTTAAAAAAATTATCAAGTATTACTAAAATAAAAAAAGAATAAAGCGACACAGATATCTTTGTTCGTTAACATAAAAGTACTTTTGTTTATTTGTTTAACTTTTTCTAAAAAAGTCTTATTTAATAATATACTAGCATTTTATAATAATTATTAAATACCTGTCGACAATAATTGTCTACAGGTATTTAATTATCATTAGTGCTTTGTGAAATTTTGTGTTTTTAATAAATGTTTGTCCCCATATTATGTGTCTGGTTAATGGATTAAAGTTTGTGTACAGTAATAAAATTAGTTACAATCCCAAGAATTAAAAAATTAAATTATTTGTATTTGTATTTAAAATATAAATACATATATAATATATGTCCATTGCGTAATTTAATTTTTTGCCTTTGCTTTTGGATTTCTTTAAAATTATTGTTAATAAAATAAAAAAGGTAGTTATATTGCTTTTAAAAATTCCTGTCTTGTTAAATATTTTTATAAGAACAATATGCTTTTGTTTTACCATGTGAAACTTGTTTCTTAATCATACGTTGATAATATAGGTCAGAGTTTAATCTGTTTCTACGAGTTTTCTGAAAATTTTAGATTTTAAACTATACATTCTTTTTTACTAAAATGTAAAAAAATGGTTAACATGACAAGTTAATTATATTTTCAATTGTAATTTTAGGGAACCTGATAAAAACATAGTTATAGAAAGCCATCTCAAAGACTTGTTTCTTAATCATACGTTGATAATATAGGTCAGAGTTTAATCTGTTTCTACGAGTTTTCTGAAAATTTTAGATTTTAAACTATACATTCTTTTTTACTAAAATGTAAAAAAATGGTTAACATGACAAGTTAATTATATTTTCAATTGTAATTTTAGGGAACCTGATAAAAACATAGTTATAGAAAGCCATCTCAAAGACCTTCAAAGTTTATTCTTATGGTTTATTTTATATACCATTATTAAAACAGATCCAAAAACCTTTATATATTTTTGGGTAGTTTAATTCTATCCCTTTTGTGATTTTTTTAACTAAAAATTAGTTTATAACCACGTCATTAGGTGGTGAACCCATAGATAACCTAACTTTAGATATGTACCCGCTAATCGCATTTATGGCAAGTTTACGTTAGTTCGCACTAAACAAGCAATCCAGCATGCGTTTTTGAAATAAAGGACCAGTGCTAAACTCTCATATTCATGAAATATACTTTTTATAATTATAACATTTAAAGTGACACTTTTAAAAAGTCATTGACGTTGTCAAATATCTTAGTTTTCATGACTAGTTACAAAAAGTAAAATTTTTCGCAACTGGTGATGAAAAGTAAGATATTTAAAAACGTCAATGAGTTTTGAAAAGTTTTTATATTTTAAACTTGAATTAAAAAAAACTAGTATATCATATTCAAAATTAGACAAAATATCGTGTAAAACGCGTTGGAAAACACTATTTTTCATAATTTACATTCTTTTGCTCTGCTCGTTACAAAAAAGAGTGCTTTTTCCAACTGGTTGCACAAATAACTCCTTCTTCTATATTTAGATACTGATTTTTTTTTATTTTGCGTTTTTATACAATTCTAAATTATGTTAGGTAGTGATATAAACAATAAGGTAACAAAATTAATAATACACAATTTAAATAGCAAAAAATAAGGGCTAATAAAAGACAGGGTTTGTTTCAAGACCCAGTCTTTGTACCGCCGTTAAACAGTTTTGAAACTGTTAAAATCGATTAAACGCGTAAAGCCGGAGTCTCATGCGTCCGATTTCCGACCATCCGACGTACGAAAATATTTTAAATTATGTGTCGGAAAACTTGCATGTCTCATTGATCCCAATTTCGGATCCGATATTCAGTCAAAAGAAAAGAAAATAAGAGCATTTTAGAAATCAACCTTTGAAACTGCAATGAAACAAGGAGGAAATATTAACCTAACGGAACTAAAATATTATTTAATGGAAGAAGAGAAAGTGGTTGTTGAGTATGAGGTAAATTGAGGTTAAGGTTAAATTTTTTTAAAGATTTTAATTTATAACTGTTTATTTTAATATTCAATATAAATTGAAATTACCCCAACAAAATAAATAAAGTAAGGTTAGAAGACCAGAAAAAAACGTCCAACATCGTACAAAATTAAAATTAATTTAACTCCATCCGACGTCGGATAAAATGTTAAAATTTTCGGATGAAAAATGGCGCCAAAATGTTCTGACCAATCAAAATACTCTCGGATGATCGGATCAGAATCGATTAGTCAATAAAACAGTAAAACTTAGATATTAATAATCTATAATTATCTAGAAATTCTATCACAAGCGGACAGTATGAAACTGGCCGGCGACAAACAAGTAAATAAAATCGGTCTGCCGGTCCGTTACGCGCATGATTTAAGACCCTAAGCGATGACTACCGCCACAGCGCACGGACACATTTTTTGCCCATAAAATTTAACTTTTAAACTGCGCATCTGATACCCTTTACCGGTCCCTATAAAGGTCAGTGGGTGAACCTAAACCATAAATAAAATTTATACAAAATAATGTCAATCTTGTATTCCTCCATTATCTTCAAGTTATAAAAAGAAACTTTAATAACGAAAATACAATTCTTTTTATTAAAGGTACTATTACTTATTATAATTAAATTAAACTTCCTAAAAAATTATACGAAAATTCGAAACCGAAAACGAGATACATCAACTTTAGTTAGCGCGCTCTTGGCTCGCCGCAGGTGTTCTACGCAGCTGCCGCTCGCTCGGCTAACTTTAAACGCATTTTTCTCGAAATAACTTTTTTTCAACTGGCGGACAGTTAATCTCCGGATCCACTTGCTTGATTTAAATAAATCTTAAAGCATTTTGTTTGTTTAAGTTCCTCTACAAGAATCGACCACAATTTGATAAAAAAAGTTTAAAAAAAAACTTTAAAAAAATATTGGAAAAAAGGTCAATTTTTGAACGTTCGCCATTTTTTGTTTTTTTTTTTTAATTTTTCAAATTTTCTGGTCGATTGTTGTGTAAAACAACTTCCTATTAAAAACCCATTTAATTTTTTTTGTTTCAAACTTGCCTTTCAAGAGATTAACTGTACGCTATGGAGCAGTGTTTTTTTTTATGGGTCGATTTTGGCGCCCTCTATAGAGTGCGCATGGTTTGGAAAATTAAAAAAAAAACTGTATTCTGCAGGAGTTTTTTAATACTATAAAAAAAGTTTAATTACCTTATCTGATAAATAAAGTGTTAAAAATAAAAATGTGTCTATTTTTTGAGCTTCTAATGGGTAATAGTACCTTCAGTATGCTTTCCGTAAATGCTCTCCTAATATTTAAACTGTTAAAATTTAAACATTCACACATGCAAAACTCCTAGAAATAATTAGAATTTTTGAATGTCATATTATCATATCTTAAAAATTTCAATTTTAACTAACTTTATTTAATTTTCTATATAAATGACCGACATTCAATTATAAATACCTAGCTCTAACTTGTAATCGGGATTAAAAAGTCGGCTCTACGTAAGATAGTCATCGGACTTAAAATGTCTTGAGTTATATTGTTGAAATTGTAATCTAGGATCAGCAGCCTTTATTATACACATGAAATTACAAAAGTATTTAAAAACTTCTTTTAATAACGACCCTATAAACATAAAAATTAAATAAAATCCTTCGTGCCAGTTACGCCTAATCAGCGAAAAGATTACATTATTAATCAATAAACTGTAATCTTTAAGATGGAATCCTTAAATACTTAAATGCCTACCACTTTAACTCAGTCGTTTCTGAAATAAAACTTGCTTTAATTGCGGCAATTAAAGCTTACAGGCACGTGTTTGTCAATAAAGTAATCGGTTATCAATATTTCTGATCAAGTTTTAACGTTATTTGGACTTTTTATGCTGTTTAAAGATGTGGTTATTAAGAAAACTCACAACATCAATACCAGCGGTTAAAACTGTCGATCAACTATTGATTTTATCAAAAACCTGCTAAGATCTGAAAGGAATTTTAATTATTTAATATATTGTAATTAGCTTTTAAGGGTATTTTCTGAAACCAGTAAAAGAAAAATGATACCCACGGAATTTTAAAATATGTTTAAATGTATCATCCTAATACCATATTAAAAAAATTTATTATCTCAAATAATAAGTTTACCTTATCTTCTGGAATATTAAGAGATATGTATATACTTTAGACTAGTTTGCAGTTTAATTTAAAAATCTACGTTCATGTCTTTTTTACATTATATTCTTCAATTTTTACTGGCATTTTAAAAATAATAAAACCTCTTAAAATATTGGTACATACTAAACTAAAATGTACTTTGTGTTAATTGCTTAATATGGAATTTTTGCGGTTGTAAAGAAATAACTATTTAAAGTGTACTAATGACTTGTTATTCAGTTCATATTCAAAATGTTAATATTGTTGATACCTAACTTATGCAGTCTTAGACAAAAAGTGATTTTAAATTTTTACCTCAATTTGTTTTTCTCAAATTGATTTTTAATTTAAATTCTGGTAGACATTAGTACATAAGTTTGTTTCAATTTTAAGACAGTATACCAGGCTTTTTAATTCAGATATTTTGCCAATTATGTAGACTATGGACTAAACTAGTTAATCCGCTGCTACTCATAAAAATTTAAATTAAATTAATTAAGATTACATCGTATACGTTTAAAATTACTTTTAGGTGCACATTTTACTAACACATTAACACCTTACATTTATGAACACAGCTGCCCTTTTTTCATCTGTATACGCTTATATTAGGCTTCCTTTTATGTCTGCGGAATCGCTTTTTCCTCAATACTAAGAATTATCGGTTTTATCTAAAAAGTCATTAGCTCCATTAATGATCCCACTTACATAACAAGATGTCTCCCCTTGTTTACTAATCTCCTATAAAGAATATGTGCTTCTTTTGTATGCAATTTCGTACCTCTATCTTCAAAAAGTTAGCTGGTATAATTCCTCGCCTTACGGTTTTCGATAGGACAACGTGAAATTTCATTCCTATGTACAAGTTTTTTAAGAAGCTTAAAATTTCTTAATTTATCCGTTTCTTCATTTCTGGAGTATTTATTCTGTGAATGCTGCTGCCTATAAGACGTTTCTTTTTTTTCAAACCCTAATATTTTCTGCCGTATTAAGAAATTGTATCTTACTTCGCGTTAAATATTTACGGTATGTAAGTACTTAAGCTTCGAGATTATACGGGCTAAATATTAATAAAGAAATACGGATATTTTATTACATTGCTAAGGATGTGATTATTTAAAAAAAACCCCGCACCATTTACATTGAAATCTTGTCTACGGTGAAATGTTGTGAAAATCTAGGATTTGATAGATTAAATCATGCTAAACAAAGAAATGTCCTTTGGTCCAAGACCCGTTATGCCCGTTAAAAAATATAAGTTCTTGAAGCCCAACGAGATAACTTTTACCAGAGCTGAAAAACTTCTAGAGGGGCTTTGTACCTATAGGTTATGAATGTATGAATGAAAATTTTCTAACCATAAGTCTGATTATTGTTGAATGTTTGAGTACCCTTTACTGGTTTTAGTTTGCTTCTTTTTGAAAGTTTTAGTGATTTCTCAACGTATTTTAGTTATTTGAACGGGTTCAATTTGACATTTGTTGACAAGATTTTAATTTAAATAGTAGAAGTTATCTCGTTTGGCATGATATCTTATTCTAGATTCTCACTACGTTTCACTGTAGACAAGATTTGAATGTAAATGGTAGAAGTTATCTGATTTGGCTTCAGGAGCTTATAACTTTTTTTAACGGGCATTGGGCCAAAGGTCATTTCTTGTTCAGCATAATTTAATATATCTAATCCTAGATTTTTACAAGATTTCACCGTAGACAAGATTTGAAACATAAATGGTAGAAGTTATCTCATTTGGCTTCAAGAGCTTATATAAATTTTTTAACGGGCATAACAGGCCTTGGCCAAGGGACATTTTTTGTCCAACATGATTTAATATATCACAGCCTTACTTCACTACAAGCCGTGAACAAGGAAATCTGGCAACTATGCCTTGAGATCTAGCGACACACGTTTAGTCATATGATTTACGTTGAATGACCTGTTTCTCTGTTGTGTTATTGTGAATAAATCAACTTTTTTGAAAGAAAATATTGTTAAGATAAAGACTAAACCTGTAAAAGGTCTTACTGTGTGAAATTTGTGAGTGACCGGGACAGTTTTTTTCCGCAGACATTGCGTAAAAACAAGAATATCTGCGGGTGCAATGTGCCGGTGTTATAAAGTACTTAAAGTAAATGGCGGCAAATGAACTTGACATTTTGTGGTGGTGTTTTTTAAAAAATAATTAAAATTGAAAGTGTGTTTTAATGATTCGTGTTTGGCTTTAATTTTGAAGGTATTTTTTTAGTTATTTTTTAAAAACAGTAACAAATATTAGCATTGGAAATTACCGTAAGTACTTAGGTATACATTTTGGAATTTTGTCGTTCGTTTTGATTTTTGTTATTGCGTTGCATAGGTACTTGGTGCCTGCTTATTAGATACTATTTAGTTACTGTTATTATTATTATTTTCCTCCAAGTCCTTGTTGTGTGCCTGGGTGCAAATCCAATTATAAAACTTCTCTTGATGCAGGAGAACCAGCTGTATCTGTTTTCACCTTTCCAAAGGACGAAAACCTTAAAGCCCATTGGCTTAGGAATATTCCTAGACAGTCATGGTCACCCTCAAAATATTCTGTGGTTTGCGCTAAGCATTTTGTAGAAAGTGACATTATTAGAGAGGATGATTATCGCTTGCCAGATGGGTCAATGCAAAAGGTACCTACCAAAACTAGACTAAAGTTAAATGCAGTGCCTAGTATTTTTCCAAATTTACCACATTACTTCTCAAAAACAGTCCCTGTTTCCCGAAAAAGTCCTGCTGAAAGCTTGGCATAAACTTGAAAACAATAATGGTCGCCTTACAAACGACACCTATTCTGCACTTTGCCATAGTACCTCTGTTTTACTAGAAATAATTGACTATTCATTTTCAAAATTTGATTTGTCGTATATTTTACCAGGTAAATTTACTACTGAAAAGTTAGAAAAAAGATTTGGTAAATACAGACTTCTCGGAGGTTGTAATTACAATGTTAGCTTTGATGATATTTTAAATGCTGAGAAAAAATTAGACTCAAACATATATTTAGAAGCGCTGCTGATGGTAATTTCTCTTTAGCTGAGATTAAAAAACAGGGAGACAGCTGTATCCAGGAAAATGATCTTGATTGGACAATACCTCAAAATAATTACACTGAAAATTTTTGTTTTTACTTGAAACTGAATACCTAAATGAATATGAAATTGACAAATCGGTACAAATTTATATAGCCGGTTATGCTGCCCACAAAATTGTAAAAAAATATAATAATTGTAACATCTGTGTTTCTTTTCTTGTTGAAAGTAAGGGAAACCTAATTGACGACGAATACTTTGATTGTCTACAACGTGGCGGTTTAAAGGTTCCTACAGAAATTGTTAAAGACGTTCTGTTCCATATGTGCGCGATTTTTGAGAAAATTATTAATGACCCTGATACTGAGAGTGACTTCCTAAAAATGGAAAATCAAAAAGCTATCCTGTGTGATCTAACTAATTTAAGCACTAGACAATGATTTATGCTCGCAATGTATTTGTGGTAACGAGAACAAAAATATGTTCATTATGATGTGCTCTATATTTTCAAACATTCTTTTAAATAATTATGTTAAAAAAAGAAATAACAAAAATGCCACAGAAAAATCGGAAAAGGCTGAGCCAAAAAACAAAAAAAGGAAACTAGACACATTTAATAAATAAATAAACAAAACTAAAACTAAGTACAATTACTAACTAAATGTTAAATTACACTTGTTTCCTTTTACAACAGCATCATGTTCTTATGCCTTGACCTATGCACATAAATTAATTTGTTTTAGAGTTTAAATATTATATAAATATATTTATTTTTTCAATTATTATACTGATTTAATTATTTTAATGGAAATATCAATACTATTTACGCGATCTTTGAATTGAGCCTTAAATGAATTTAAAAATATGCGCCTCGATACCCGGATTACGCTCATCGCGCTCGAGGGAAACCGATCTGAATCTCTTGCCGGTTGCGGCGTTGCCAAGTGGTTGTTCACGGCTTGTAGTGAAGTAGGGCTGTGAATATATCTTATCCTAGCTTTTCATTACGTTTTACCGTAGACAAGATGTGAATGTAAATGGTAGAAGTTGTCTCGTTTGGCTTCAAGAGCTTATCATTTTTTTAAACGGGCATAACGGGCCTTAGCCAAAAGACATTTTTTGTTCAGCATGCTTTAATATATCTTATCCTGGATTTTTACAACATTTCATTGTAGACAACATTTTAATGTAAATGGTAGAAGTTATCTAGTTTGGCTTCAAGAGCCTATAACTTCTTTTAACGGGCATAAGGGGCCTTGGACCAAAAGACATTTCTTGTTCAGCATGATTTAATCTAACTAATCTTAGATTTTCACAACATTTCACCGCAGTCAAGATTATGTAATGGTGTGGGGTCCTTTAAAAGTGTCATATTTTGTCAAAAAATGAAACTTGTATCTATAACACAATCAAAAAGTTCTTAGGAAACAACTCCATATAAATCATCGTTCCAATAAACATTTTATAGACAAGTCAGTTATAAAATAACCAAGTATATTACACCTTGCTGGACATTTAAAAAATAATAATACGTAAGACGTTAAGTAAAAATATTTACTAAATAATATTGTTTTTTAAATATGTCCTAAAAAAGTAAAATCATTTTAAAAACTACTTCAATAAATTTGAAAACATTGAAAAGGAAATCTATTTTTTAAAAGAATCTTGTATGTTTTCTTTGGGATACATGCCTTACTACTTTTTGGAAAATGGGACCTCTTCGGTCCAGATCCCGGGGTATAACGAACTGAGCCTACTCAGCCTTATTGACCCCTATGAACTTACAGATCGCAAGGAACAAAATAGAAAAAAAAACCCAAAAAACTCAAAAATCAAAAATATTAATCTACGTTTCGGTTGCAAGTTGGCCATCGTTGTCAAGATAAAATTAAAATAAAAAAATAACTAAATTTTAAGAAACTTTGCTTTTAAAACTTAAAAAGATCCCCTAGCTTTTTATTTTTTATAACGTTTTGTCAAAATTATAAAAAGTAAAAAGTTATTAGAATTTTCTAAGTTTTAAAGCAAAATTTGTTAAAATTTAGTTTAATTTTTTATTTCAATTTTATCTTGGCATCGATGGCCGACTTGTCACTAAAACGTAGATTGATATTTTTTGTTTTTTGGTCTTTTTGTTTTCTTTTTCTTTTTTCTGTTTTAGGCGATCTGCAAGTACATAGGGGTCAATAGAGCTGAGCAGGCTCAGTTCGTTATACCCCGGGACTTGGACCGAAGATGTCTCATTTTCCAAAATGTAGTAAGGCGAGTATCCCAAAGGAAACATACTAAAACATAAATCCGCCACAAAATTATAGAATATATTTAAAAAAAATATATTTAAAAATATTTCGCGAAAGACCAATTACAGATTTGGTATACATATTGGCATAAAAAACGAACATAATCTGTGAAAGGTAATAGACAGATAACACCTAATATTACAAATTATTTACTACGTTGTTGTCACTTTAAAAAAGGAAGTCTATATTAGAAACATTATTTAATACCACTGAGAAAAACTTATTTTATATTTCGGAGTTAAAAAACCATTCATGTCAGCCAAGACTAACAGCTTGTAAAACAATTCAATAAAATAATTAAGACATCGTGAGAAAGACAAAGTAACAAATTACAAATTGATTTTAATGTCGTTTTCACCCTTGACCTTAACCTTAACTGTCGACCAAGAGCAATTACTTGCCAATAACCTCTGAATCTCCTGTCATGGTTTAATCATGTAATAAATAATATTGTAAATAAGATATTCTCTCTGCTCTACGTGATATTTGTTAACTAACAATAAAATGGCCCATTTTTGTAAATGTTAAAGAAATATTTACAAAGTACAAAAAGACGGCAAAAAGTAAGTGGGTAGATTAACTTTGGAATATCGTAAATCTAAATTGGGCTACGATTAAATTACAGATATTTAGAAAGTTTAGAGCTAAGGTATTTGATAATAAAATATCGGCAGGTATTATTAAATCGTTACTTACTGTCCATTTTTCCCCTATTAAGTTAAAATATAAATACTTAAAGCAAACATCACTAACAAACCAGAAGTTTTTGAGATGTGGAGCTGCCACAGGTTATTTAAAATAGGATATATGGCACATTAATTTCTTTAGATAATAAAAACAGCAAAAAAATATGTTAAACATATTATAAAAGTACCAAAGAGACAAAGGCCATGCTGTGCAACTCAGACCTTAAACTCTGAATTTAGTCTTTAGTCTTTGAATTCAGACTTCAATTTCTAAATTTAGACTTTAAACTCTAAATTCAGTCTTTAATCTCTGAATTCAGACTTTAATCTCTAAATTCAGACTTTAAACTCTGAATTCAGTATTAAATCCAATTTAGACTTTAATCTTTAAATTCAGACATTCAACTCTGAATTTAGCCTTTAATGTCTAAATGCCGAATTTAATCTGCTACACATTAATCTTTATCTAATATTATAGATGCACATTCCTTTATTCTACAATAATTCATTTTTAACAAGATTTTTTTTTGCTCAAATGCTAATTCTATACGGTGTGCCTTATTGATTTTTGCGAATATTTTACTTATGTATAAATTTTCCCATAAGACACGTTGAAAATCAAAAAATTTAATCGGAAATTTCACGTTGCCTAAACAACGTGGTATTTCCACTTACTTACAAACACAGAACAATTGAACTTGTTTGTCTGTATTGTCAATTAGAAACGTCAAAATCTGTCAAAATGAGTCGATTTGGTCATGTACACGATAAAGAATAGATAAAGTAATTAAAAAAAAAAAAACGATTTCAGTTATAGTTTTAATTATGTTGCATGAAATTGAAAATTGCATGACAAAAAAAACCATTTTAATAGTATAATACTCCCATATTTCTCCATTCTAGAAATATTTTTAAAAATTAACAAGATAATTTTCATTCAAGCTTGTTATATAAATTTTTAAGCACTCGTGGTATTATCCCCGAATATTTCACTCATGTATACATTTCTCCATAGGACACGTTAAAAATTAAAAAGTTTTAACGGAAATTTCACGTTGCCTAGACAACGTGGTATTTTCACTTACTTACAAACACAGAACAGTCGAACCTGTTTGTTTTTATTGTCAATTAGAAACGTCAAAATCAGTCAAAATGAGTCGATTTGGTCATGTACACGATAAAGAAATAGATAAAGTAATTAAAAATCGATTTCAGTTATAGTTTTAATTATGTTGCATGATATTGAGAATTGTATGACAAAAAAAAAACATTTTAATGGTATAATACTCCCATATTTCTCCATTCTAGAAATATTCTCCCTAAATACCGCTGGTGCATAAAAATTAACCAGATAATTTTCATTCAAGCTTGTTATACAAATTCCACTCGTTCTTCGAACTCGTGGAATTATAAATGACAAGCTTTCATGAAAATTATCGGTAATTTTTAAGCACTCGTGATATTACCTCCGAATATTTTACTTATGTATAAATTTTCCAATAAGATACGTTAAAAATCAAAAAATTTCAGCGGCAATTTCACCTTGCCTAGACAACGTGGTATTTTCACTTACTTACAAACACAGAACAATCGAACCTGTTTGTTTGTATTGTCAATAAGAAACGTGAAAATGAGTCAATTGGGTCATGTACACGATGAAGAAATAGATAAAATAATTAAAAAAAAACTATTTCAGATATAATTTTAATTATGTTGCATGAAATTGAAAATTGTATGACAAGAAAAACATTTTAATGGTATAATACTCCCATATTTCTCCATTCTAGAAATATTCTCCCTAAATACCGCTGGTGCATAAAAATTAACCAGATAATTTTCATTCAAGCTTGTTATACAAATTCCACTCGTTCTTCGAACTCGTGGAATTATAAATGACAAGCTTTCATGAAAATTATCGGTAATTTTTAAGCACTCGTGATATTACCTCCGAATATTTTACTTATGTATAAATTTTCCCATAAGATACGTTAAAAATCAAAAAATTTCAGCGGCAATTTCACCTTGCCTAGACAACGTGGTATTTTCACTTACTTACAAACACAGAACAATCGAACCTGTTTGTTTGTATTGTCAATAAGAAACGTGAAAATGAGTCAATTGGGTCATGTACACGATGAAGAAATAGATAAAGTAATTAAAAAAAAAAACGATTTCAGATTTAATTTTAATTATGTTGCATGAAATTGAAAATTGTATGACAAGAAAAACATTTTAATGGTATAATACTCCCATATTTCTCCATTCTAGAAATATTCTCCCTAAATACCGCTGGTGCATAAAAATTAACCAGATAATTTTCATTCAAGCTTGTTATACAAATTCCACTCGTTCTTCGAACTCGTGGAATTATAAATGACAAGCTTTCATGAAAATTATCGTTAATTTTTAAGCACTCGTGATATTACCTCCGAATATTTTACTTATGTATAAATTTTCCCATAAGATACGTTAAAAATCAAAAAATTTCAGCGGCAATTTCACCTTGCCTAGACAACGTGGTATTTTCACTTACTTACAAACACAGAACAATCGAACCTGTTTGTTTGTATTGTCAATAAGAAACGTGAAAATGAGTCAATTGGGTCATGTACACGATGAAGAAATAGGTAAAGTAATTAAAAAAAAACGATTTCAGATATAATTTTAATTATGTTGCATGAAATTGAAAATTGTATGACAAGAAAAATATTTTAATGGGATAATACTCCCATATTTCTCCATTCTAGAAATATTCTCCCTAAATACCGCTGGTGCATAAAAATTAACCAGATAATTTTCATTCAAGCTTGTTATACAAATTCCACTCGTTCTTCGAACTCGTAGAATTATAAATGACAAGCTTTCATGAAAATTATCGGTAATTTTTAAGCACTCGTGATATTACCTCCGAATATTTTACTTATGTATAAATTTTCCCATAAGATACGTTAAAAATCAAAAAATTTCAGCGGCAATTTCACCTTGCCTAGACAACGTGGTATTTTCACATACTTACAAACACAGAACAATCGAACCTGTTTGTTTGTATTGTCAATAAGAAACGTGAAAATGAGTCAATTGGGTCATGTACACGATGAAGAAATAGATAAAGTAATTAAAAAAAAAACGATTTCAGATATAATTTTAATTATGTTGCATGAAATTGAAAGTTGTATGACAAGAAAAACATTTTAATGGTATAATACTCCCATATTTCTCCATTCTAGAAATATTCTCCCTAAATACCGCTGGTGCATAAAAATTAACCAGATAATTTTCATTCAAGCTTGTTATACAAATTCCACTCGTTCTTCGAACTCGTGGAATTATAAATGACAAGCTTTCATGAAAATTATCGGTAATTTTTAAGCACTCGTGATATTACCTCCGAATATTTTACTTATGTATAAATTTTCCCATAAGATACGTTAAAAATCAAAAAATTTCAGCGGCAATTTCACCTTGCCTAGACAACGTGGTATTTTCACTTACTTACAAACACAGAACAATCGAACCTGTTTGTTTGTATTGTCAATAAGAAACGTGAAAATGAGTCAATTGGGTCATGTACACGATGAAGAAATAGATAAAGTAATTAAAAAAAAAAAAACGATTTCAGATATAATTTTAATTATGTTGCATGAAATTGAAAATTGTATGACAAGAAAAACATTTTAATAGTATAATACTCCCATATTTCTTCATTCTAGAAATATTCTCCCTAAATACCGCTCTTGTATAAATTTTACCAGATAATTTTCATTCAAGCTTGTTATACAAATTCCACTCGTTCTTCAAACTCGTGGAATAATAAATAAGCTTTCATAAAAATTATCGGTAATTTTTAAGCACTCGTGGTATTACCCCCGAAAAAACCCAATTAAATTAAGTGTCTTAGGGTTTCTTATTTTTTTCATTAGCCCACAAAGGCTTAATAAACGTAGATTTCGAACCACATAGAAGAGCACGTGGCCTTTGCCCTATGGTCAGTGTTGCAACGCGGCATAGGTGATATAGTAAAAAACAACGTTTTTCCTATAGTTTTTTTTCTTTAAACAAAATAGTATTGTATAAAATGTATCATTTTTCTATTAACGTTGCTATATAAGAAAAAATGTTTACATATTGACAAAGGCAGAAAAATATTTTCCTAAAGGCATACAAACAGTTGTTTCTGGTTTTACGTACGGACCACCGTTTTCGGTGCATGGATAATTTTAGTTACACTTCCGATGAGGCACACGGTTATACAGGTTGTGGGTTTTGAATTTTATAAAGGTCTCCCTTGTTTTGTATACAGAAATCTGGATAAAACGAATTTATTTTTATATAGTGTTATATCAATACTTTGATATAACACTATACAGTTACAAAGACCGCAGGCATATGGGCGATTCTAAAATATGAAGTTGGTGTTATGGAAGAAATTTCAAAATTTGTTTCGAAAAATAAAAAAATATATATTTATATACAATATATCCCTAGGTTATCTTAAAATAATTAAAAAAAACTATTAAAATCTACCAAAATAAATAGTTTGCATATTTCGATTCACTAAACATTGATTCAGGAAAAATTTAAAAATGGCAGAATTATGCCTGTTTATGCTATCAATAGTATTCAGCCTGGTGGAAAAATGTTAACTTTTAGTAATTTGCGTTATCAAGATATACATATTAACTTATAATCACCTTATGAACAACTAAGTTAAATAAAAGGCCCTTATATACCTTACAAAATTTTGACAGGTTGCACCCCCGGTTACGGGAGCCCGGAAAGTAATAAAAAAATTTAGATGACATATATTCTAGGGTTACTTCTTTTTGCTAATCCTTATTATTTTCCATAATAAGTGTCGTTTTTATATGGATTTTACTAAATTTTTAAGTTATGCAGTCTTACACTCAGATTCATACTAAAAAAATAATAATAAGAGAAAAATATACAGCACAATTTGGTGGCTACCCTGAAAGTCTGGCTCTAGGCCATAACAGGGCCGCCGACTTTTGCACTATTAAAGCTATTTCAAAAGTATAAAGCAAATGTCCATTCAAGAAGCAAACTTCAAAACAAAGCAGGGTCCGTTTAATAAGCAAAGTTCAAAGTAGAAAATGCTGTAAAAAGTTTTAGCTATATCCACACAGAGACTCTGTTCCACACAGTAACCACCATAAAACATAAACGAAATACCAGGAAATACGTAACAACAAACGACCTGTTGCCGGTCGGTCAGCGTCTTCAGCGAGTGGCCTATAAGTGATCAGAAATACTTATCACGAGGTTATTATGTAACCAATTAGATTTCGCGTTCTGTATTTGGCGCTTTTATTTGAATGAAGCTTTTAACCCAAAATTAAAAACTCTCAGTTTAACAGTCTTTGATTGTTAGTATAAAAATTCAGATGTTTGGTTAAACAGCCATACATTACGTATGATTGAACATTTGCATTTTTTTGAAATAACATTGATATATTTTATTTCAACATTTAAATTTATTAGATTTACAATTCGTGGTAGTCGGGCTAGGTAGTCACAGAGGATTAATTTAATGAATTTTAGAGGTAATAATTCTATTATGAAATACATATCAAACCAACATTGTGGTAATTGAACCAAAATATTTTCTTTAAAAATTTATGTATGTCTCTTCATAATACTGAAATACTTCATTTTAATATCTTTCTAGTTAACTTGACATTTAAAAAAAAACATATATTTTAAAAGTTATAGATGTATATTTTTTTTAAGAGCAATTACATACAAAAAGTGACACAATGTGCTATAATAATTAGATAATTTAAAAAATCAATCTTTAAATTTCTATATTAAAAAATAGCAATATTAAACGGTAAGTAAGTAGGTATGTAAAAATAGATTATTACAATTACATATGCCTTTTGAGTAACTTGTTAATTACAAGCTCCAATAAAAATATCATTATACTTATTACTATTCCAAATAATAAAATCAAGAACAAAAAATATGTATCCCGTAAATCTAAGCTTGTAAATATGGGTTTTGTTAAATCTGGCAACGGCTTTTTTGGAAAAAATAGATTTTTTTCTCTTTGAACCAGTCCAGCTTCCTCAAGGTATAAAAATCTATAAAAAAACAGAATTATAAATAGTGCTTAACAAGCTTATTAGAATGTCTTTAAATCACTAATACAAAGTGTCTCAGAGAAAATTTTCTTTTTCTAACAATGCAGAAATAAAAAGTTATAAACTTTTTATCAATTTATTACAAAAAATACTAGCTGGAATAACGCACAGGAAATTGGTTAATTTCATTTCGAATCTGTTGCTTTTCTTAGTATTAGCAGGGGAATTAACATCGATTTTTGTTGACCTGAATATTCGGTTTGTTGCCGGTTTTGCCAAACTTTGTCGGCCACACTATTACCAAATTATTGGAAATTTTCCATATTTTTGATATAACTTAAATATAAGTTTGGAACTTTTTTCAGCCTTGTTTGAAAATAAGATTTTCTTTAAAACACCCGTTATTACTTAAGTGCTAATCTCTAAGCTAGCCCCACATGCTATGCTATGCAAGTGATTATTTTTTTTTAATTTTTAATAAATAGATAGATGCAAGCAATATGATTATTGATTATTAGTGGTTAACATCGTTATCTCTTAATGCAATTTTAGTAATATTACAAAATAAAACATTTTTGTTATTGGTTAAAAAAAGATGGGCAATGGTTTAATGGATAAATCCTTGTCCAAAAATAGGACAAAACAGATATATATATATATATATATATATATATATATATATATATATATATATATATATATATATATATATATATATATATATATATATATATATATATATATATATATATATATATATATATATATATATATATATATATATATATATATATATATATATATATATATATATATATATATATATATATATATATATATATATATATATACAGCAAAGCGCACCGTACTGCGAACATAGGAGGATCCTGGATGATTTTGGATGTACCCAGTTCTAAAATACCAATAATAATTTTGTGGCTTGCATTTCAATTTCTGTCTCGTTTCCTCACGTGGCTCATTTTTGGTTGGGACTGGTGGGGAGTACGGTGATAAATTCGGAAGAGTTATCTGCCCAGTTTAGTTGTGTACTACGTTTTTATTTTCAGTAAGAATATGCAGTGTTTATAGGCAAGTAGCAGGAGCTAGCTAGCATCAACCGTCTTCCATCGGATGTCTTATTATCAGCCATAAATTTAAAATTAGTTGCTTAAGAGACCGCAACGTTGGCTACGGTTTTAAAAACCAAACAGTTTTTCCTAATAAAATAAAAGAATTTTCTCAAATAAATAATGAAACGTAGAAGATATTTAAAAAAAATTAATGTGCCTTTATAGAATAAAAAAAGAAAAAATCTTTAAAGTTATCGAAGATGCTCAAATAAATCACCTTTCTGAGCCAAACAATAACCAAGATTGTCATAAAAACGCCTTCTGATATTTGCTAGAATGTTAAGGGTAATAATCCTAAAAGAATTCTCAATTTGTAATTGCAATTCTTGTATATTATTAGCCCGATTCTCTGGAAACCATAAATTTGTGATTTTACGTGACCCCAGAGAAAAAAATCGTTGGGTGAGACCATGAAGAACAATGTCTCTTATAAAATTTTCATTGTTATTTTCCATTACGGTTTCACAAAATTGCATTCGTCTAAAATGATCATAAGGGAAAATTTCATGGGTTTTTCTTACTTTGTAGGATCGGTATCCTTTTTTTTAAAGCACTCTTTCCACTGATCCTTTGCTCAAATTAACCTGTTGTACAATCGTATTAATGAAATTGTAAGATTTTCAATAACACTTGCCAATACTATAATTTCCTTCATTTCCCTTTCGTTGTTTTCTTCTGGTGCACTATCATGTTTATGTTTTCTTGGAGTTAAACAACCAAATGTCAAAAAGTTTTTAGTGACTCGGTGAATAGTGAAAATTGTAGGGTAAGCCTGGTTGGAGATAAATTAATAAATAATTCCCTAATTCCCCTATCAGGATTTCCAGGGTGATACCGTTTAATGATTTTAATTTTTTCTTCCAGTTCGTGAACATCCATTATTAATAGTAATTATTATTTTATTTAAAAAAAAACTTTTTGGTCGCAAATAATCGACACCGTACAACTATAGCTGTGGAGCGTTCGATAGTAAAGAATTATTTCAGGAATAAACGTATTAAATTGATCGCTTGGCCGGCCGACGCGCGTCTTATAAATTATTGTTTGCCGAAAATTATTGATCGATAAGCAATGCGTGCGGCGTTTTTAGGTACATCCAATATCGTCCTATGTTCGCAGTGCTCTGCGCTTTACTTATATATATAATATATATATATATATATATATATATATATATATATATATATATATATATATATATATATATATATATATATATATATATATATATATATATATATATATATATATATATATATAAGTATGTCCACGGAAAAGGTGTTGAAGAGAAAAACTTTTTATTTTTGATTTTATCGAAAAAAGCTACTCTTGCTAAAAATTTTGCTACTTCTAAGAATAAGATTGGGATAGAAACATTTAACATATTTTATACGGGTGTTCAGAAAATTGAAAAAACTTAAAATGGTACAAGAGTAAAATGCATTTATTTGATAAGATATGGAAATAAGTTACTAGGAAAAGTTGTTCAAAATTAAAAGGTAGTCTCTTATACCAATTTTCGAAAAAATCGGCCTACTTTTATTTATTTGTGATAAAATTTATTTTAATGCCTATCAATTTAAATTTTTAATATCAATTTTATCAAATTTTTTGCTGTTAAGTAAGCATTTAAAGCTGACGTTACGGCGGCTAATGAATTATAAAAGGAAAGTGTCAATAAAGCTTGTCACTATCAACGCCTACTAGTACAAAAATGAGTTGTTAATTTGAAATTAGTTAATTAATATTAAAATAATTTTTATCACAAGTTAATAAAAGTAAGCCATTTTTTTTGAAAATTGATATAAGAAACTATCTTTTACTTTTGAACAACTTTTCCTAGTAACTTATTTTCATATCTTCTCAAATAAATGCACTTTACTCTTGAACCATTTAAAGTTTTTTCAATTTTCTGAGTACCGCGTATAAAATTTGTTAAATGTTTTTATTCCAATCTTACTTTAAAAAGTAGCAAATTTTATTTAAAAGTAGTTTTTTTTTTAATAATATTAAAAATAAAGAAGTTTTTTACTATTCAACACCTTTTCCGTGGACGTACTGGTGAGTCCACGGAAAAGGTGTTGATAGAAAAACTTCTTTATTTTTAATTTTATCGAAAAACGTTACTTAGATAAAAAAATTGCTACTTCTTAGAGTAAGATTGGATAAAACATTTAACATATTTTATACGGTGTTCAGAAAATTGAAAAACTTAAAATGGTACAAGAGTAAAGTGCATTTATTTGCAAAGATATGGAAATAAGTTACAAGAAAAAATTGTTCAAACGTAAAACGTAGACTCTATTACCAATTTTCAAAAAAGTCGTCCCACTTTTATTTATTTGTAATTAAAATTTCATTATCAATCAACTAATTTAAAATTTTTGTACTAGTAGGCGTTGATAGTGACAAGCTTTATTGACACATGGCTTTTATAATTCATTAGCCGTAGTATCGTCAGCTTTAAATGCTTACTTAACAGCAAAAAATTTGATTATAAATTGATATTAAAATAAATTTAATCACAAATAAATAAAAGTAGGCAGATTTTTTCAAAAATTGGTATAAGAGACTACCTTTTAATTTTGAACAACTTTTCCTAGTAACTTATTTCCATATCTTATCAAATAAATGCACTTTACTCTTGTACCATTTTAAGTTTTTTCAATTTTCTGAACACCCCGTATAAAATATGTTAAATTTTCTATCCAATCTTTACTCTTAAGTAGCAAAATTTTTATAAAGAGAAGCTTTTTTTGATAAAATCAAAATAAAAAGTTTTTTCTCTTCAACACCTTTTCCGATGATATATATATATATATATATATATATATATATATATATATATATATATATATATATATATATATATATATATATATATAATATATATATATATATAAGGGTTGTGTTTTACGGATAATTCATTTTTTTTGAAAAATCCTCGGACACGTCGATTTTATTTTTGGATCGGGCATATTTTGACATCAAATATAGATATACAGGGTGTCGCAAGAAAGTTTGACAGGAAAAATATTTTTTTCTTAAATGGAACCCACTGTATATTTTTGCATTTTTAGATTCTCCCGAAAATTCTGGACATGTTTTATGTATAATGTCATATACCTATCTTCAACTATTCACTAAGTAATTACGTTTAAATAATAAACATAAATTGATTAATTACATTCCACATTTTTGAAAATTATTTTATCAAATGCTGGAAGTGGCCGCCATTAAGGGCATCTCAAATCAGTATGAACCATTTATAACCAGTCATTTGATTACCTATACACCCTTTTTCTTTGAATATTTGACATAGACTTGAAATAAGTGTCAATTTGTTTTTTGGGCCAATCGGTGGATAGGCAGACGTTGATCAATAGAGGGGCCACCTAGATCACCGACCTTAATCCATTGGACTACTTTCTTTTGGGTGTCAAATATCAAGTAAAAAAAGATAAGCCAATTTTTCCTAAAGATCGCATTGTAATGCAATTGGGGAATATTTCTCCAGGACAGTTGAAAATGTACAGCAAGAATTTAACGATCGCCTGGGGTGCTGCAGAGCTTTTAAATTTGGCCACTTCAGTTTTATAATTTCAAAAATGTGGATGTAATTATTAATCAATTTATGTTGAAACAAAGTATTAAAAATTATTATTTAAAAGTAATTATTTCGTAAACAGTTAAAGATAGGTATAGACATTATACATAAAACATGTCCAGAATTTTGGAAAATCCGAAAGTGGTAAATATACAGGGGGTTCCATTTAAAAAAAAATTTTTCCGTCGACTTTCGCGACACCCTGTATATCTACATTTGATGTCAAAATATGCCCGATCCAAAAATAAAATCGACGTGTCCAAGGATTTTTTCAAAAAAGAAATACCTCCTTTATTGAATTTATCCGTTATTAAATCACAACTTGTATATTATATATATATATATATATATATATATATATATATATATTTTATATATATATATATATATATATATATATATATATATATATATATATATATATATATATATATATATATATATATATATATATATATATATATATATATATATATATATATATATATATATATATATATATATATATATATACGGTTGTTGCCGAGCGGGACATAGGGAATCCCATGTAAATTTTAAAGAAGTCAAATATTGGCTCTAATTATTTTAGAAAAATGCTAAAAGATTTATTGAAGAGCACAATAATTTCCCAAACAAAATGAAAATTTGAGCATTTTATAAACAACCAGTAAAGGGGTAACTGCTTAAATGCTTCGGGTAGATCTCATTATGCACCCTGTATTAGAAATCAATAATAAAACACCATACCGATTTATCGGTGACATTTTTAGATCATTAATTTATAATGTCATTGCCAAAACTGAACAATTTTATACGGAAATTTCAAAAGAATCCTCGCATTTCTTTTTAGTTACAGCTAATTCCAACAATGCACTCACAGTTACGCAAGACAAAAAAACAAATTGTCTACATTTAGAAATCAATTTATGACGAAAATATCAGGATTTAATCAAATGCCAAATATTCCTCCATTAACTGCCAGACAAAACCCAAACAATTAAAAAACTCATTTCTTACGTTGGCTAGTTGTACATCGATATTCGGCACATTCAGCGGAAATAGCATTCTTATTTAAAGTCATATTTTTTATTGGTATAAAGCTTATTTTTTTAAATTCGTTATTAAATGCGTTGTTAAGTATTCGCGAATTTTGGTAGAGATGAACGCTGGAAAAACACCGATACGTCACGGTCTCACATGGCAAACCATATAAAACCGTGACGTATCGTGGTTCTAACAGCGTTCGATCTCTACGTGGGCTGGGCAGCCATCCATTTGATACCAAATCTGTTGATTTTACGAGAAGGTGTTTAAAGTAGGCAAATTTTTTTTTTTTTAAAAGTTCCAGAAAGTAATTTCCCCATTCAAATTTCGGTCAAGGAAAATGGTCCAAGGATATGGTGGCCGAAAATTCCCGCAAAACATTATTTTTTTTAGATATTGAGTCCTTGTCTCAACAAATCGATTTTGGTTTTCGTTACTCCAGTACCGGCAATTTTTGGGTGTTGGGTTATTGTTCAATGTAAAAGTGCATTCGTCAGTAAAGCAAAAAATTTTGTAAAAACCCTGTCAGTGTTTGTCCTCTCCATGATCTCAGCAAATTCCTTTGTCGTATTTCGTCTCCGTCTCTTAATTCTTGGTGTCTGTAATTGTAAGCGTGGTATTTACATCTTTGTAAAATTCGAGATATTGTGGGTCTTGTCCAGTAATGTCCTCCAGTTGTCTCGTGCTAATGTTTCGGCCTCCTCTACACAAAGTATCACGTCTAAATCCCCCTCGCTTGTAAATTTGTCTCTGATTTTCACGTCGATTTTTCTTCACATTTGATTTGATTACTGTGCCTGTGTTTCAAATTTTTTATCGTCCATTCTATTGTCGATTTTTGGTATTGGGCCACAAAAAAAGGCCAAACATGTCCGCTACTCCCTTTGATAAAAAGATGTGACATTTTTTCGACAACTTGGGGTAAGATTTAAAAATTTCTGGAAAAAAACCGGGGGGAAAAACCGGGAATAGAGTAATCTTCTAGCTTGCGACCGAGAAGCGAAATTTGTCCGGCTGGCCTAAAACCCCCCTTTTCCTCGGGATTATCACCCCCAAAAAAGGGATTCCTTTTCTGATTTGAGCAACCCGTATATATATATATATATATATATATATATAGGGTGTTGCTCCGTCGAGCGACATAAGGAATCCCATGTAAATTTTGGGAAGGTCCAATATTGGCTCCCCTAATTAGAAGAAAATATTAGGATTTTTAAAGAGCACGAAAGTTGTAACCAGTGTCCAAATTTCAGTCTTTTCACCGCAAGCTAAGAGATAAATACTAAAATAAGTTACGGATCTCCTTTTTTACGCGTCCTGTTTTTTAGAAGTTTATAATAAAATACCAGAAAAAATTTTTTAACCTCTTACCCCAAGTTGTCGATAAATTCATGGTATACATAGCATAAAAGTAACTTGTGAATTAATGAAAACAATAATAATTTTATTTAGTGAGTTTAGTAGTCATACGATTATTATTTCTGATTAGCAAAATACCATTACCTTAACATTGGAATGTAATACGAAATCCTTTGTTTATCGAATAATGGCATAATACATTGTCAATCAAAGTGATGTTTGATATCATTCTGTGAATGTAATCTCTTAATAACAGGAAGTGAAAATACATCCAATATTGTAGTCCATGTACCGAATTATATAATGCATGTTGTAACATATACATAGACTGAAAATTATTTAATGTAACTTAATATTTGTAAAATCCATATTTTAATATAGTTGTTGGTATACAAAAACTAAATTATGTAAATTTAAGGAAGTTCTCTTGTTTGACGGTCTGATTTTTATGCATTTTCTGGACTTTTTTTTTGTGATGACTTATAAAAAGATATAACTTAAAAGTTTTATCATCTATTTATAAGTCTTTCAAGACTAAACATATCAATTTTTAGCCAAAAATATTTATTAGAACCAAAGTTATAGCGCTCTGAAAACACCTGCCTCGAAAAAATGGACTCTCACTCCCTCCATGAAATCAGCTGATTGGCTCTTCTGAAACCAAAAAAATCGGCGGCATTTTAATCTTAAAGCTTAAAAGCATGAAAAGAACACGTATGAAAAAACATTTTAAAAATTGGATTTTTAATAGACTTCGGAACAAAAAATTTCAAATTTTCATTATTTTTTGTCAACTTTTTGGTAACAATATGGAAATATTTTAAATATTGGTGCGATAAAAGTTTCATGCGTCTATATGTGCCGATTTAACCCCATAAATTTGAAGTAAATCAGTAAAGCCGTTCTAAAGATATGATAAAGGAAAGTTATTTGCGATACCAAGACTAAAAAAAAATTAAAACGTAACACCGATTTTTTCCTTAACTTGTCTGTACTTGTATAAGCATACATTTGTATAGAAGGGTCTCACGTATCAAGCCGACAGAACTCTCAGCGCTCAGCCCAGCGCTCCGAACACCTGCCTCTTCCAAGTCCTGTATCTTTTTAATGGCTTTGAATTTTAAAAAATAACTTAACCATCATATTCTAGACATATTAAGGAATCAATTTGTGCAAAAAAATTAAAATATGTCTTTTAAACCTATTAAACCAGAGAACCCCTGTAATCAGGAAAGAATTGTTTCTAAGTAAGATGTCATTACTTGACTTTATGTTGATTTTATTAGTGTAATTTTTTATTTATTTAATTAAAATAAAAACATCAAATTCAATATTAAAATGTTTGATTTTTTTTTAATGACAAGCTGATTCCGTCCCAAATCATTAAGCTTCCAGAAGCAGATTTTTAGTCTAATTTCATTGTACAAATAATTAAAGCCACTTATAAGCAGTCAAAAAAATAATTAAATAATAGGTTTTAATCTTTTTTTCACATTTTTTGGCAAATGTAAAAATTATATATTTTTTTTATTTTTAATAAATAACATAAAAATTTTATTTAAATTAAAATTTAAATATTATAACAAAATTAAAATAGGGAGGGATTTCCGGGGTCCACTGTGTTTTTTTTTTGGGCCCAGAACCAGATCAAACCAGTTAGGTTCCTCTAAGTATGTCACTGGGCACATGAAATCGTATTTTTCGACATTTTTTTGTGGTCTCGAACTTTTTAAATTAATAAAAAGGGATTTTTTTAAATTTAAAAAATATATATTTTTTGCCGTTTTCACGCTTCCTAAAACTATTAAAGATACCAAAACATTTTTTTTGTTAAATTAAAGCTCACACTGTAGCGCTTTTAACCTTATAAACTGTTTGGGCACAATTTGCAGTTTCATTCCTTGAAAAATCAGATAAACTGAAAATATATATTTCTTGTATTGAAATTTTCACCAATCGATAAACTTTTTTATTTTTGAAAATATTTTCATACATGCAGCAAAGAAAAAAAATAGCCAATTAATAACAAAAGTTTTTGAAAAAAATTTTTTTCTAGAGCGTATCGTTTGGCAACAGCAATTTTTTTTTTTTCAGACGTAAAAAGTATTATCGGGGCCCAATAGCCCCGCATGCGGATAGCGTGGGAGTAATACATTATAAAGTGGTGGTTGTCGAAATTTAAAGTGTGCTGTATGTATTTAGAATTTTAAAACAATGAAGCGAATTATTTGTAAGAAAATTGTGTATGATGGATACAAATCTGTTTACAAAGACCTAGAATACAAGGGTTGTTATCATTACTAACAAGTGCTGAAAAAAGGCAGGATCTATTCAAAGAAATTCTGTCAAAAAAATGATATTTTAAATAGCGAAATTAAAATAAAATATCATAAAGACTATCGTAAATCTTAAAAGATTCTTTAAACTATTATCATAATTTGCAGTCAGACAGTGGCGCCGGTCCTTCAAATTATTGTGACACTAAACTTAAATGCGATAGTTTCAATATTAGAAAATGTGTTTTTTTTGCAACAATAGTAAAAATAAAAAGAAGAAAAGTTAAATAAAAATCTCTTACCAAGTAATTTAAATATTATTATGTACCTACATAGTATAGTTGGTAATTTTTATTAGTTTATATTTTGTACTGAAAGAAAATACGAATTTCAATTATATCCTTATCCATAATGTTTAGGGTATTTATTTTTTAACATAGTACTGAATCTTTTTAGGTAGTAGAAAAGCTACCTATCAAAAAAAAAAAAATAAAGCCGCCAGGAATAGAAATGACATTAATATGATATCTAAATTACTTGGCTATGAAGATTTATTTGCGTTTGATGAGAAATATCATAAATTATGTTACAGCCCCTAAATCTCTGAAAGAAACATAAAATCGCACAAAAATAGGAAAACGGTTTCCGAATCTTTTTAGGTAGTAGAAAAGCTAACTATCAAAAAATAATAAAGCTGCCAGGAATAGAAATGACATTAATATGATATCTAAATTACGTGGCTATAAAGATTTATTTGTGTTTAATGAGAAATATCATAAATTATGTTACAGCCACTACATCTCTGAAAGAGTTTGGGTTGACATAAAGCCTTGCACTACGGCTTTATGTCAACCCAAAATTGAATTTCCAACATGTACTTGTGTAAAAGAAGGCCTAAAATGTTGTAAGGAGTGTAAACCTCGTTCCTGCAATAACATTATTAAAGATTTTGAGGCAGAAATTGATTAAATTTACGAAAAATGCTAATAATGAAGCGCCTAAATAACTATTTTTACATATTACATTTTTGGGTCTGGTAAAGAAAATCACATACGGAATTGGACGTTTTTTAAAATTTTGAATGTAAAATATACTTTAAATATTATTATTTAAGGCAAAAATGGGATGATGTTGTTTTCACCAAGAAAAGCGCAATAAAAAATACACGTAAATCGTATTAACGATTTACGTGTAATAAATACATGCACCTCTTCAAGACGTTTACAGTGTTGCTAAACGGAAATATTATTAATTTATAATAAAAAACTTTGCCATTACCATTAGGATAATTTTCATTAAATCAAAAAAAATTGAAATTCGAGCCAGTTATAAATATAATTAGAGAAAATAAAAAGCCCCTTTAACTAACCAGCACTAATCATGACCGACCAGAACGGCGCATTTATAATTAAAAAAAAATACAATTTAACGAGGAAAACCTACCCGGAACTAACCAAAACTAGGTTATAGTTTGAAAGTTGTTGTTTGTTAGTTCTGGTTAGTTTTTAGTATAAAAAACAACCTTCAATAATAACAAATTATTACAAAAGTCTGGCAACATTGCTTATTTAAGCAGCATTCAGACATGTCAAAGAACGGCATCGTATCATCTCTTTATATGGAAAAAAAAGAGGAATTATATATTCCTGTTTAAAAAGGACGTTTAACGAAGCCCTAGTTTATATTTTATGTACTATATTTCTCAAATTTAATAAAAAGACATAAAGCATCCGCAATTTTTTGTTGCTCAAAGTGTTTTAAAATAATAAAGTTTTGAATATATAATCAAAAAATAACGAATCCCGTGGGTGGTTTTCTTACCAGCAACCAATAAAAAAAAGTTAAATAAACCTACTAATTAGGTGGGTAATTAATAACAATGATTGATATTTTTTGTATGGATTTAAAAATCTACCCACCTGTTTTGGATATTTAAAATTTTCCCTTTTCTAAACAACTTAAGGAGCCTTAGATCTGCGTTTAAATCTGTTGATAAAACTTTAACTACTACACTCCCACGGACCGAAAGATCTTTGAGTGGGCCCCTTAAAGAAGCGGAAAAAATATGAGTTTGGCTGTTAAAAAATATCACTGACTCAACACTATAACAGGAATCTAAAAAATTTTTTTTTTAAATTTTTTTAAACATTAGCTAAATTTTTATGCAAACATGTATATATAAATTTTTTAATAATAAACTTTTTCTCGACTGCCTAAAATTACGCTTCTAAAAATAACCATTTTGAGTTTCGTACTATTTTAAAAATGTAACAAAAAAAAATTATCTTCAAGTGGGGGTTGTTCAAACGCTATTTTGTCTACTTTAATCTAAACAAAAATTTAATCTGATAGCATGAATATTATTAAAATATAGCAGTGGAGATGTTAAAAAAAGTGTTTATTGAAAAACCGATTTTTGGGTTTTTTTGAAATAAAAAGTTTTCGACCACTAAAAAGTCGTAAAAAGGATTTTTTTGTACACGATTACCTTATTAAAGAATTCCCATTAAGTTTGGTTTGGTTCTACGCCGGTTTTTTTTCTCGATAACTAAGCGACTTTCCTTCCAAATTTTACTCCACTAAAAGGCTATTTTTAAAGTTGAACTTTTGTTCTTTAACATTATGATAATAGGAAATTTAAAATCATATAAACCATCACATCTTCTACTTCTAACACCATTGACAGATTATGAGCCCTTAGTAATCTAAAATTAAAAATGGCGACGCTAAAAAATCAGAACTTGTAGACTAAAAATAAAACTTATATATATATATATATATATATATATATATATATATATATATATATATATATATATATATATATATATATATATATATATATATATATATATATATATAATATATGTTTAAAAATCATAATTCAAAATTTTTTAAAATTATTTAGAAAATGCAGTTCAAATAAAATTAATACCTCTTATTTAAATGGAGCTTCAGGCTGTGTAATTAGTTTAATCTCTAGGATCAATCTGAGTTTAGGTTTTCCTTTAAATATTAATATATAGCCCATTATTGTCCTAATGGGCGACCACGAATAAATGGACTGCGGAGAAATCGATTCGGCTTTAATACCGCTTGGTGGCAAAGTGTATCTCTACTTCGAAAGCAGAGCAATAGTTTATGATATTTTAAGCTGTTTTCTTATGCTATAAATATTTAGTTATTAGAAGCCGATCCATATATTTAAGAAATTTAAATAGCAGAATTTAAAATTATTAAAAAAAATTTTTACCTATCTCTAATATTTAAAGTCAATATTTATAAGCAAAAGAAAGAAATTTTACCCAATTTGCTAAAAAATGTGTAAAGATAAATAAAAAAGATTATTTAACTTTAAAACTTATTTAGTATGCAAGTATTTTAAAATTAATTTAAAATTTTAATAAAAAATGGTTATTCCGATATTGTTCGTGTAATCACTGTAAACACACGTGCTCCCAAAGTAATGTTAGTAAAACTCTTGCATGTGATTTTTAAATTTTTAAAGTATTTATAAATTGCTTAAAATTCAATTTGTAATGGATATGTTTTATTAACATTTAAATCACAATATGACAGAAAACTCAAGAATGGATTTAATAAACTAAAAATATCTCGTGTTTCCTAAAAAAGAAATGCTTAAAATAATTTCCGTAAATAAAAAAAACACTTTCTAAATTTGAAGCTCTTCGATATTTTGGTATCCATTTACTCTGTTCCTTAATTCTATTTTTCAGTATTGCTCCAAATAATGAATCAAAGATACTGAGGGGTATGGAGACTGGAAATCTTACTGGTGCATTATTCCTAATCCACCTGTCATTAAACCTTTTGGAAAGATAATCAGAAACCTGCCTTGTGTCGTGTGCTGAAAAACTATTGTGTTTAAACCAGATGTTTAAATAATTGGTTAAATTTAAATCATCCGGATAGTCTTTGAGACTTGTTTTAAAAACTAATTCATGTTTCATGTTCATTGTTCAATTATATTTCATTTGAATAATTTGTAAAAGTGCTTTATCTCTTTAAATTAATTTTATAAAAAAGCTGATAAATAAATACTTGTACGATAAAATGCATTTACATTTCAGGAAATTTGACGAGTAAGTCCTTCTAATAACTTGAGCAATGCTCGATATGGTTGTCGCCTTTCGTGATACGTGCGCAAGTAGATTTCAGATGTTTTGACATTGTATCTATTGTTTTTATTATAGAGTGTCAGCATTTCTCATTTCTTGTTTACTGGCGAAGTTCGTTTATAATGACAAAAATAATAAGAACGTATTTAAAATCATTTAGAATGCAAATGTGTATTTTTAAAACTATTTTTCTGAATTAGGGCCAGAAAATTTTTTCGGCAATCTCAAAAAATATATAGAATTTAATAACTTTCAAGACAACATATTATTATTTTAATAAGGTCTTGTTTGGTTCACTCGACTGAAAAGTTTCTAAAAAATGGGACCACTTTGATCCTGGTCTCGGGCTAAAGCGACTAAGTGTGCTTAGCTCTATTGACCCCCAGAACTAGCAGATCGCCGAAAACGGAAAAAAAAGAAAAACTCCCCAAAAACTAAAAAAATTTAAAACGCATATCTACGTTTTGGTGGTAAGTCTGTCACCGTTATTAATTATAAATAAAAAATAAAATAGAAACCGAAGTAAACTTATTAAAATAAAAATTTACTACAAAATTATAAAATATATTAACATTATTAGACACATAAATGCGTAACTTAGCTGAATTTACCCTTTTTATATTACTTATGTAGTTGTCAATTTCAGTGGAGTAAATTGAATTTAAAACACTCAGTACAGGATCTTTGATTATATTTACGTGGCTTTTGAGACCTTTATTTTTAAAGACAGAAAAAAAAGTTTTATATAAAAATTGCAGGATTTTTTTCATATTATCTTTTGACATTAGCAGTAAAAAAATATCGCAATAAAAAAATGAAAAAATACAGGCAATTTCAACTTTTTTAAATGAAACACCCTGTATATTATCAGCTACAAAGAAAGGTATTTTTCTTTTGATTTCAAATATATATACATTGATGATATTTGGATGAACCATTTTTGAGATATTTTAGGTTAAATTATTAATAAATTACAAAAAAGTTTTATATTAGTATCAAGAAAGCCATGGAAACAATAAGATTATTATATTGCTGAATTTGGTGAGGGTTTTCTCTGGACCAATATTGTTTATTTTTGTGATTAAACATTTCTGCTAAAGTGAAGGAAGACTTGTCGGCGTATAGAATTTTATTTAAACACTGGATATTTGCATAAACCTAGCTATTTCCCCAAAGCATATTTGGGCGGTCCTGCATGTTTTTTCAGAAAGATTGAACGAATAAATTTATAAGTATAAAATTTTAAAATTTAGTCAAAAAAATTTTACAATCTGTTTTATTAAGTTCAGATGCAGCATCCAAGATTGATATTTTAGGATTTTCTAAAATTATTAAAAGTAGTTAGTTCTAGTCCCATAGAAAAAGTATAATAATTATCCTGAAAAAACGAGGATATTCAAAACTTTGTTTTTATTTCGTGCTGCAGTCCTTTTCTTCATTTTAAAGCTTTTTTGTCCCATAAACTTTCTTATTATGTATTTAATAGTATCTATGGATGGTACCCGTTGATAAGGATATAATAAGTAATATTTCCTTTTCACTTTCACATTATTATTGTTACCATAAAAAAAGCATAATAGCGATTTTTTTTTTTTAATAGCCCATCGACAAAAAATACAAACAAGTTTTAATAGTTAAAATGATAAATTTCAACTTACAATATCATTACGTCAAATTTATTAAAACAACTTTATTGTTTTCAAAGCTTTCTTAATACTAATATGATTTTTTTTTTTTAATTTATTTACATTTTAAACTTAAATATCTTAAAAAAGGTTCATCCCAAAAATCATCAATGTATATATATATATATATATATATAAAAATATATATATATATATATATATATATATATATATATATATATATATATATATATATATATATATATATATATATATATATATATATATATATATATATATATATATATTTAAAATTTTTAAAAAAAAGAAGATCTTTTATTTTGGCATTTACAAAGGGGGTCCAAATTTAAAAAGTTGAAGTTCTATTTTTCCATTTTTTATTGCGATATTTTTACTGATAATTTTAAAGATAATATGGAAAAACCTACAATTTTATAAAATATTTTTTCTATCTTTTAAAATAAAGGCTCCAGAAGCCCCGTAAATATAATCAAAGACCCTGTACATTGTTTTAAACAATTGTGTGTATATGCCGTATAAAGTATAGTAATTGAAGGATAAATATATCACATACAAATTACATATTAAAAGGTTTAAAATGGCTTTTCCTAAATAACTACCTCGTAAGGACTAATGGTGTGTATCAAGTTAGTCTCCAGACGGAATGCAGCTTTTCCCAAGATGCCCTTTAAGCCGGAGCAATGTTATAATGGTACCTGAAATATCTTTAGGCAAGCTCCGGAACGCTACCTATGCTGACGTTTACTTTTTAATAGCATAGTTTATAAGGTGGTTATTTTTAAGATAGCTTCTTTGTCTATCTCTACTTTTTAAAAATAAAAATAGACACTAACAAAATTAATAATTACATTCTTCCTATAGTTTGATCAGTAATTTTATTATTTTAATGTGGTAACACGGGCGTAACTAGCGTGTTAGAACTAAATATTTTATTAATTTTCTCGTTTTAATTATTTAAAATAACGGTGAAATTTAATATAAAATTTAACAATGGCAATAATTTATAGATATGTTCTATATTGTTGTGGAGGATTTATTTATTAATAAGTCTTTGTTGGTTGCCAGCCAAACGAATCTTTATGCAATGGGACCTCTTCGATACACACGGTCCTAGTCCGGTAGAGACGATGTGGAGCCTACTGATAGCCTCAAATTTGCATACCATCCGGAACAAAAAAAAAAGGGAAAAATCTCATTCTAAAAAGCAAAAATTCTAAATACTCATCTACATTCCATTGGCAAGTCTATCATTCTTTTTAAGATAAAAATAATGTATAAAAACTAAATTAAAAATTAGGAAATAATAAAAATAAAAATTTACCAATGACAATAATTTATAAATATGTTCTATATTTTTGTGGCGGATTAATTTATTCAAAGACTTTGTTGGGTATCAGCCACAGAAATCTTTATGCAATAAGACCGCTTCGGTACGCAAAGTCCTGGTCCGGGGTACAGAGACTAAGTGTGGTCAGCCCTACTGACTAGTCCTCTTAAATTTGCAGATCACCCGCAACAAAAATAGAAAAAACCTCCTTAAAAAAAATAATAATTACTCATCAACATTTCATTGGCAAATCTATCATTTTTTCCATTCAAAAATAATGCATAAAAACTTAATTAAAAATATAATAAGAATAAAAATTATAATTTAACAATAACAACAATTTATAAATATGTTCTACATTGTTTTTGAATTAATTTATTAAGAAAAGAGACTATGTATTCATTTTACTGGCTAGTTATCTGAATTTGCGGATCACCCGGAAGAGAAACTAAAAAAACTTCCTTAAAACAAAAAAATTGAAATACTTATTTACATTTTATTGGCAAGTCTATTATTATTTTCAAGATAAAAATTATGTGTAAAAATTTAATTGAAAATCAAATATTAATTAAAATTTAACAATGACAATAATTTATAGATATGTTCTATATTGTTGTGGCGGATTCATTTATTAAAAAGCCTTTGTTGCGTACCAGCCAAAAAAAACTGTATACAATGGGACCTCTTTGGTACGCACGGTTCTGGTCCGGGGTATAGAGACTGAGTATGGTTAGCCCTACTGACTAGTCATCTAAATTTGCAGATTACCCGAAACAAAAATAGAAAAAAAACTCCTTAAAAAAAATAAATACTTATCCACATTCCCTTGGCAAGTCTTTAATTTTTTTTCAGTTAAAAATGTTGTATAAAAACTTAATTTAAAATTTAATATTAATAAAAATTAATTACAGAAAATAATTTATAGATATGTTCTATGTTGTTGTGGCGGATTTATTTATTAAGAAGTCTTTGTTGGGTACCAGCCAAAGGAATCTTTATGCAATAGGACCGCTTCGGTACGCACGGTCCTGGACCGGGGTATAGAGACTGAGTGTGCTTAGCCCTACTGACTAGACTTCTGAATTTGCAGATTACCCGGAACAGAAAATAAAATAACCGCCTTCATAAGAAAAAAAAAAATTCTAAATACTCGTCTATATTTCATTGGCAAGTCTATCATTTTCCAGTTAAAAATAATGCATAAAACCTTAATTGAAAATTAAATATTAATAAAAATTTAAATTTAAAATGACAATAATTTATAGATATGTCCTATATTGTTGTGGGGATTCATTTATTAGAGTCTGTTGAAAAGTTTAAAAGGGAAAATTTATGCAATAGGACCTTCGGCCGGGACTGTCCTGGACGGGTATAGAGACTGAGTGTCTTAGCGCCACTGACTAGACTTGAATTGAGATTACCCGGAACAGAAAATAAAAAAAACCGCGTTCAAAAAAGAAAACAAAAAATTTAAATACTCGTCTATATTTCATTGGCAGTCTATCTTTTTTTCCAGTTAAAATAATACATAAAAATTTGATTAAAATTAAATATTAATAACACTTAAAATTTATCAATAACAATAATTTAAATATATGTTCTATTTTAAATTGGCAGATTCATTTATTAAAAGCCTTTGTTGGTTGCCAGCCAAACGAATTTTTATGCAAGGACCGCTTGGGGTACGCACGGTCCTGGTTCGGGGTATAGAGATTAAGCGTGTTCAGCCCTACTGACTAGTCCTCTAAATTTCCAGACCACCGAACAGAAAATAGAAAAAATCTTAAAAAACAAAAATTTTAAATACTTATCTATATTTTATTGGAATTTATCTTTTTTTTTTTCAGTCAAAAATAATGTATAAAAACTTCAACACGATCAAATTTAAAGAGCTACGTTTAAAATGTGCAAAATCTTATAGAACCTGTTATAAGTTACTCTTGGACTCTTTAAAAGCTGTACTCATCTAAATTAGGCTCCAATCAGCGTAAGGTACAATTTAAGACTTCTGAAAGCATGTTGTCTGTTTTTACTAAATAAAACTAACCTAACAGCAACAACATTATTATGGGAACGAAGACTAATCTCACTCCCCCCCTATCTCTAACCAATAATTTTTACATTAAAATCCGACTTTAACAACAAATACGTAGGTAAAAGTAGCATAATTAAAATAGAGTTTAAAAAAGATTATACATTTTAAAAGTACGTAAGCGAGACTAATTGTAAGAGATATATGAGCAAAAATAATTTTATAAATATAAATGCATGAACAAATGAGTAAATAAGAATAAATACGCATCCCAAGACAAAATGGACATAACTTGGTTTTGAGCGCGCTAATACCCATTTTAAAACAATCAGGTTTTACCCACCTATTTCCTGGAGAAACTTATAACTAACAAATTGCATACCACCTATTAAAACAAATTATATGTAATTTTTATTAAACTATGTGTTTTAGAATCCCAATCTAGCTAAACAGAAGGCAAAAAATGCAGTTTAATATTTGAAAATCTGTAAACACAGATATAGAGCTACCAGAACAGAGGAAGGGAGGAGGCGATCAAACATGTATACGGAGAGTAGAGTTTATCCAAACACTTCCACTTTCTAGATAAGCACTTCCACTTTCCACTTCCTAGACATTGCAATTTCATAGCATTCGGGAAGAGTAGTTTAATAAGTAAGTGCGTTTTTTTTTCTTAGTTTACGAGTCCCGGTTTGTACTAGTATAGTTAATTTTTATTACCCTTAAAATCATAATTTAAAACAAATCCGTGGGACGGTCATATTTTATATCAAAATTTATTAGAGTTTACGTAAACTTTCATATTCAGAACTACGTATTTTTTTGGAAGTGCCAGAGCGCCCTGACCCTTAAAATTCAGAACTGTCTTCGGGAAAGAGATTTAATGATTTTTGATCCATATGTAGCCATACCTTACAGTAATTTCTTTCTTTTAGGAACTAACCAAAAGTAACCCAGAACCAAGCAGAAATGGCCAGAACTAACTTTTGTAACCAAAGTTGTAAAAATTTTTGATTTAAAATTAATACCATAAACATTAAAGGGTGGGGCCAAAGGCAATGAATTTGCTCTAGATTAGGATTCTGAAAATGTGCACCGGTAAACGTTCGTGGATCTACACCAGATCATCATACTTGCCGGGGGGCCAAAAGCTGCTCCCGGCCCCTTCTGGCTGCCCTGTAATTTTTACTCCCAAACAAGAAAAGAAAAAAAAAATATATTTAAAGTTGTAGTTGGGGGTGAACTGTGCAATTTTACAAATACAGCAATATTTCAAGCGTGAGCTTGAGCTTGACCTAATTGCAACAACAAGATAAAAAATAGTTTATTTAATTTGGCAAAGTAGTGAATTCCACTGCCGGATGCATCCGCTACTTACAAAAGAAGTTGGTACTTTGATAACAGAGACCACCTCAATTTTAGTAAAAAAGTGGGGTTTAGGCCATTGAAAAATTTGTATTTAGAATTTAGAATAAAGTTAGGGCCACAGATAATTGGACAGATGTGGTACCCTAAGCTTATAAATTTGAATGGCAATTTTATCTCTATATTATTTAATTTTCTGTATGTCATGTATCCTTTTTTTTACTTAAAATTGAAATTGAAAATAAAATAGAATATAAAAGGAAAATATATAAAAAGAGAAACAAAGTAAAAAGGAAAACTTACTTTTATATCAGAAACTGAGGTAGTAGTCGTGCTCATATACATATTTTACCCCAGACAAAGTGAAATCCCCAATAACAAAATCTTTTGGGGTGAACATCAAAGAATTATTCATACTTTAATAATTAAAATCTCAAATTAAAATATTAAAAAAATAGTCCATTACATTTTGTTGTTAAACAACACTATAATAAAATACAATAAGCTAAGAAAACCTTTTTTTAAAAAAGTTTTACCTGACATCTTAAAGAATATCTTTTTTCGCGGTCTTTAATTTGATTTTTTTCTTGGAGCGACAGGGACAGGAAAGGAAAAATATTTAAGATAATGGGGCCTGCGTTTTCGTTTACGTATAAAAAGTATAATTTGATGAATAACTTAAAGGGCGTAAAATATATTTAAGGTGACAAATGTTAAGTCTTTTATAGTTAAAAATTAGGTTAAAAAGTACAAACACGCAATAAAAAAAAATGCAAAATATGTAGTTTTTTGTCTTTTTTTTTAATGGTTTATTACTGCAAGATCACAAAAAGATATTAGTGGGTATAGTTGGCCGGTGGTAAAAGCCCCCCCCACCACTTTTTTGATTGGTCAACCCCCACTCTAACTCCACCTCCTCTCCACCTGATTGATCGACCCCACTCTAACTACACCTCCTCGAAACCTGATTGGTCGAACCCCCACTTTACTAGGATGAGCTTTATAGATGGCGCTTATGTGGAAGGGGTGTGTGAAGGAAGGAAGATTACTTTAAAATCAGTTGAGCTTCAGTTGAATGATCAATGTTCTTCAAAATTTGTTAAAAGTAAAAAGTGTAATAAATAATGGATGTACAATCGAGGTTATATGTTTTTAATGGTAATTGTTTAAATGGTGAAAAAGAAGAAATTATTTCAATTCATAAAGATGAAGTGAGCAACTTTTTTAAAGAAGAAAATGGTGGTTCAATGAAGCTGATAGATGCAAGGATCTCAACATTGGTGGTTATTGATAAAAACAACAATGAAGACGATGAAGATGATAGTGATTCGGGAAGTGAGGATAATGTTATTGGAAGTGGTTGTGGAAAAGAAACTTTAGCAAATATTAAAAAAATTAATGCGTCAGAGTGCGTTAAACCGAATTATTTAAATCGTGATGTGTGTGTATCACAATCCTACATAGTAGTGACATCAGTAGGAGGTGGAATGTATACTCTTTGCCACTCCTGCTATTATTTGTGTGCTCTCCAAATACCAAACGGTAAGCACATCCATGTGAACACACATTATAAACGTTCTATGGACTGTTGTCAATTGGATTTAGAGTGCAAAGTTTGTGAACAAACGTTATATCAAATTATTTCGTCAGAAGTTTGTGTAATGTGCAACAAGCCTGAAAAACTGAAAATTGAAAACCACATCATCGAAAAAACTATTTTGGAAAAGTGTAGTTAAGATATTTAGAATAATTTTAAAATAATTTTTAATTTTTAAACTATTTTACGTAAGAAGTTTGTGTATTGTGCAACAAGTCTGAAAACAGAAAATTGAAAACCAGATCAAAGAAATTTTGAAAATTAGCATATAGAATTTAAACCACATTTAGTTATATTTTAGTAATTAATATGATATATATATATATATATATATATATATATATATATATATATATATATATATATATATATATATATATATATATATATATATATATATATATATATATATATATATATATATATATATATATATATATATATATATATATATATATATATATATATATATATATATATATATACATATATATATACCATTAGAAACATATAATTTGGATTGTATGTATAGAACTTTAATAAACATATATTTTAACACATTAATTTTGATTTTCCCTTTCCTTCTACACTCATCACATTATACTAAGAGTTGTAGAATGTGAATGAGTTTACTTCACTACTAAAAAATTAATATGATATTATAATCTAAGTTTATAAACAAAATACCTATGATGGGTAGGGGAAATATGAATACAAATTTTAATTTTTAATCATCAGAAAGTGACTGACCATGACCGAGCTCGGTTCAGATATTTTTATTGATATTCAAGGGTATAATAGTTCCTTTGGATATATTCCAAAAGAATTAGCAGTTTATGATGGAATTCGTTGTTCAAACTTTCTTTTTAAACCTCCATTCAACAGAAATATGTTATCTGGTGATGATATCAAGCAGGTTATTTTTGCTGAAGAGTATCATGGATTAGAATGGGAGTCAGGAAATATAGAACTAAATGAAATTGATAATATTTTAAATAATGTTTTAAAATATTACAAGTCACCCAAAATTTATGTGAAGGGGAATCAAAAGACAAACTTCTTGAAAAAGTTTTTGGATGAAAAAACATTTACAATATCCCCATAACCAATCAACCAAAATTAAGCAAATTTAAGAAAATACCAGAATGTTATTTTCATCAAAATATTCAACCTTGGCATTGTGCTTTGGCGAATGTTAAATTATTATATAATTATAAAAACTGTTATTAATAAAATACCTTTTTTCCATAAAGCAATATTTTATTTAACTAAAACTTGTACATTAAGCTACTAAAAATTATATTTATAATTAAAAGATTTTTTGCACAGTCTAGGTGGCTGTCGCCGACGTCGTGGACACTTTTCTGAGTCACTACCGCACTCACAGGTAAAAATTGAATATTACATCATCCGTATTGCACACGGATAAAAATTTGTTGACGTTGTTGACATTGAGGCTGTTTCCATTGTTGTATATTCCTTCAGACTTTCAAGGGGGGAATTTGATCGATTATTAGGTAAAATTACATCACCGTTTATCATCAGTGGTTCACCCTTTGTGTCCCGAACAGCTAGCGGAGAATTCGGGCGGTTGGCAAATCGTAAATCCACAAATCAATAAACATTTGCTCGGTTTCTTTCGGAAAACTGTCGCAGAAATTGGAGAAGTCTTCAAACGACATGTTAGAGACTTTCTGCTTCAAAAGCTCATCACAAGTAACTTTCATTTTTAGCACTGCACTGCACGTTTTATGTCTTTAATAAACTAACTAACTACTAATGTAATAACGAACAATGTAAAGAATTGAAGAAAGTTGTCTGTACTGAAATACGGAGAAAGGCGTAAAGTATAAGTATCGAAAGAAGCTCTCCCACAGGTTGACAAGGTCCACCCAAAAAATTAAAAAAAAAAAAAAAAACATAAAAAAATATTAAAAAAAAATAATAAAAAAAAAAAAAAAAAATAAAAATAAAAAAAAATTAAAAAAAAAAATTAAAAAAAAAAAATAAAAAATAAAAAAAAATTAAAAAAAAAAAACAACGCCCGAAAAAAAAAAAAAAAAAAAAAAACAAAACCAAAATCTCGACCACATTCCACACCGTCTAGACGGGTGTGGTGTTGACTTTAAATCCCCCCAGCGAAACCACATTCCACCGTGTCTGGTCTCGACTATTTAAAGATTCTTTCTTCAGTTCTTTGCAAGTACTTCTTGTGTGAACAGCGTCTGCTTTTCAGTCCGGCTATTTGTTCTGTGCCTGATTATTCGTTATAAGTTCTGTGTTAACAGTGTGTGTACCCCTATAGTTTTTACAAATCCTTGTTTATTCCACTTTTATTTACATTTATTTATATTCTTACACTTTTATTCTACCTGTTTTTGCAAAATTTTAGTGCTCTGTGTTAACAGTGTGTGTTCCTACGTTTTTTATTCTGCTTTTATTTACATTCTTGAACTTTTATTCTACATTTATTTACAAAATTTAGTTTGTTTTTTGGTGTCTTGTGTTTTGTACAATTTTTGTAAGTATGGAATCTACATTGAATTTACCTACCTTTAACATAGAACTTGCATGCAAAATTCACGATTTGATGTATTGCCAGTTATGTGAGATGAGCGTTGAACAACTAGATCAACACTTTAAACAAGATAATAGTATTATGGGTGATAATTTATTCTCCCTTGAAGAAATAGAGAATTATATTAACAGCGACACTGAGATAAATATTGCTGATAATATAATACTCAATTATTATAACAATCCCTCTAATAGTATTACTGGTTTGAAGTGTAGTAACCTTACTTCAGAATTTGATGAAATTGCTCTTAGTGTCAATTCTACTTGTGAACCTAATAAAAGTGTTAGTGCTAATGTTTTTGAAACCCGCGAAAATTTAAATTTTACTCCTGAAAATTCTGGCTTAAAAACTCCAGAACTTTTTCAGAATCTATATGATTGTATTGACAACATTGTTAATGAAAATAAAGTGCAAGATTCTACAATAAATATAGATGATTTAAAAGATGCTGAGGTAATTAAGTCAGAACCAAAAAAAATAAAATTTGTGAAACCCGACCAGAATAAAATTAGTGAACCTTATTCACCAATTTCTGAAGTAAGTGACGTTCAAGAGGAATTTACATACCCAAATGGCACTTGTTTCAGTTTAATTGAGGTGCTTGAAGAGCAGTCGACGGTTGAAACGACGCCGACCGTCACTGTTGAGAGGACCCATAAATTAAATTTTAAAACGAGGGTTATTAGGTGTTATGATCAAACACTCAATGAATTTTGTGGGGAGATTGACGTGTATGACATTGTCGAACAAACTGCAGATGTTGTTCAGTCTGACCAATCTCGATCAGCAAGTTCAACAAACTGTTCAGATATTAATATGAGTAAAAAAATTAGAACGTTGGAATGTTCAACAGAACAAGTTTTTGAGGTTGCTGATGAAGTTAGGTCAAAACCTTTACATTTAGCGGTTTCAAAATCATTAAAACGTGTATATGTTAAAGACATTGTCGATCTCACGGGACCTTCAAAACGATCCTACATCTGTGAGACTATCGACCTTACAACATCCGATAGCGATAATGTTACGACACCCACCGTCAGTGTTGAGAGGGTCCCTAAATTAAATTTTAAAAAGAGGGTTATAAGGGTTATGATCAAAAACCAATGAATTTTGTGGGGAGATTGACGTTTTATCATAATGTGGAACAAACTGCAGATGTTGTTCAGTTCGACTATTCTCGATCAGCAAGTTCAATAAACTGTTCTGATATCAATATGAGAAAAAATTAGAACGTTGGAATGTTAAACAGAACAAGTATTGAGGTTGCTGATGAAGTTAGGTCAAACCTTTACATTTAGGGGTTTTAAAAAATCTTTAAAACGCGTATATGTTAAAGACATTGCTGATTTTTACGAGACCTTTGAAACAACCCTACATCTGTAAGACTATCGACTTAACAACATCCAATCGCGATAATGTTATAACAACTCCCCAAGATTCAAAGAGAACCGTCAAAACGGGTAATATTCATCATAAGAGTGAATTAGATAAATTTTTTGCAAGCAAAGCCTAAAAGTAAAAATTCCCAGAAGGATCTGCGCCGGGTTGTGGATATATGAAATCTTTATTCTACAACTATTTTTCATTGGGTTTTTTGCAGCATTTCCCCCAACCCAATTCTGTAGGGCAAGTTCTTAAAAGGCAGGGGGGAATTATTAAAAAAATGTGCAAACATAATTTTTCAAAATCCATGTTTCGGTTCTACAGATTCAAAAAACAAAATTTTAACACCCCCCCCACTACTACTTCCTAACCCTATCCTGGTGGAGTTATTGACTCCCTTTCCCCCGGGTTCCACTGTTTAAACCAAAGTCAATATTTTAGTTCTCAGTTTTAAAAATGTCCTTCTTGTGCACACTGTGTTTACGCGAATTTAAAAAGCGGTACCAGGCAGCTCGTCATATACAAGAAGTTTGCTTAGAAAATGTTTATGTACAGAACCCTGATGATTATTTAATTGATGGTGAGTAACTAATTTTATTAATTTTAATTTAAAAAATAATAAAAACTAATTTTTTTCTCATTTTTTTATTTTTAATAAATAAAAAAATATATTTTTCTACAAATTTTTTTTATTTTTAGTAAAAAAAACGCTTTTTGAAAATTGAGAAACTGCTATTGTAAGGATTGTGATGTTGATGTTGACCCCTAAATGTTGGACATCCCATTTAAAAAAAATGCTCACAAATTAGGGTCTTTAAATTTTTGTGAACCTGGAAAGAGATATTGAACAGTGCATTTCAAAACCAGAATAATTTCCTACAAAATAACTTCTCCAGGATACTCTGTTGATTTAAGTGAATTTCAAGAAAGCATTAAAGATAACGTTATTAAAGTTATTAGATGGAGCGGGAGAAACACAAAGCCATTAAAATAAATATGGAATTATTTGACTATACTACTTAGCATTTTCTAAAACATCTGAAATTAAACCACAACACAGTTTTTGAAGTTGTAACTGAATCTACAGACATACCAATGTTGTATGAGAAACTGCGGGGATTAATCCATAGAAAACTCGATGAGTTTGCAGAACGTGACTCAGGTGTGTATGGTATTTAATGTTTTAATTTAAACCAAATATATTATTTATTTTCATTCAAAATTTTTTAAGAAATATATTTAAAACTATAATCTTTATTTTAGGATGGATTCTCCAAAAAATTTTCTTCACCTTGAGGTTAACAAAAACAAATACAATCCGTTAAAAAGTTCTTCTTACTTACCACTTCCAAAAGAAATTGTGCGAAAGAATGCTGTTGTAAATGTACAAAATAATGATGATTATTGTTTTGGTTATGCGCTTGTATCAGCTCTTTTATAATGGAGATCCCCGAAATCCTGCATCATATCCAGATTTTAGAAGGATGTTCAACCCTTTTAAGGTATGTTTTCCCGGGTTTTTATCAAAGATGTGCCAAAGTTTGAAGACTTAAATAAGGTATCGATAAACATTTATTCTTTAAAACTTGTTTATAAAAATGGTAAAAGCTTCTATGAGGATTGGTCCTCTATTTTTTTAAAGTTAGATATAATATTCACATAAATTTATTATTGTTATCTAAACATGATGATATGGGCAAAAAATCATTTGCAAAAAAACTTTCTGCCCTGGTTGGAAGACAAATTAATGATCAACCATAAAAGCATTTCTGTGATGGTTGCTTGCAATTTTTTAGCTCTTTGAATATTTTTTAACAACACATGCAAATGATTGCATTGAGAATTTATTTCTCCCAAAAATATTAATGAAAATTAAATGCCACATAATAAAATCAACCAAAAACAAGAAAGTACCGTTTGAAATTTAAAACCCGATTTGAGGCTTAACCCTATTTGAATGATGATGTTGGAAACTCACAACTAATATAAATTTACATCTCACTATCCTATTATTATGTTCATTTGATGAAGAAGTATCAAAATTAAATTTTATATCGAAATATTTACTGTATTGGAAAATTTGTAAAAAAATTTAGAAACGGATATTAAAAGTTTATATGAGAAATACTTTTTTAAAAAGTTATACCCATATCAAAATTAACGGATTCAGAAATGGATAAGTTTCACAAATCAAGTAACTGTCATATTTGTAAAAAAATTATGAATGATATTGATAAGGTGATGGATCATTGTCATATTACTGGCAAATTTAGAGGCACCAAATGCAATTTAAATTTTCAAATCCCCAATTTATTCCAGTTGTAATGCACAATCTAAAAAATTATGATAGCCATCTCTTTATAAAAGCATTATGTTTAGATAAGGAGCAAATTGATGTAATTCCCTGGGAAAAAGAAAATACATTTCTTTAGTAAGTATCTCCTGGTAGATAAAAATAAAAATGGAAAAATAAGGAATAAATATTTAAAATTAAGGTTTATTGATTCTATCCCGTTTTTACCACCCTCCTGGATAATTTGTCAAGTATTTTGATGATTCACAATGTTTAGAAATTCGAAAAGAATATCCAAATGATTTACATTTTAAAAATATTAGAAAGAAAGGTGTTTTTCCATATTCATATAATATAATATTTCAAAATTTGATGAAACTAATAACAAAGGATTATTTTTTTTAATAATTTGAAAGAGGAGCATATTTCAAAAAGAAGAATAAGATCGCTAAGAGATTTGGGATATGTTTCACTGTAATACTCTTGGGATTATTCCGATATTTATTTTTAAAAAAACAGATGTTTTGCTTTTGAATATATTTGAAAAAATTTTAGAAATAGTTGTCTAAAAACATATCAACTTGATCCTGCTCATTATTTTACTGCACCAGGATTAAGTTGGGATGCGATGTTTTACAAACAGGCGTTGAATTAGATCTGCTTACAGATCCCGATATGTTACACTTCTAAAAAAAGGGGTAAGAGGGTTAGCACCTGTACAGGCGAAAATCATTGCAAATAATCCATTTCTTGAAAATTTTAATTCATTAGAACCTACAAAATATATAATTTATTTGGATGCAACTAATTTATAAGTAAGGGAATGTCACAATATTTACCTCAAAAATTTTGAATGGTTGTCACAAGAAGAAAAATGACCTTAACATAAACGATATTTCCGATACCGCCGAAACGGGTTTTTTTGAAGTGATTTAGAATATCCTGAAAATTACATGGGGAAAAAATGATCACCTTCTGTCCTGAAAATATAACCTCCGAATTCAAAAATATTCAAAATTAATTCCAAATTTAAAAAAAACAAAGAAAAATATATTATTCATTATATTTATCTTAAACAATGCCTTCGTCAGGGTTTTAAAAGCTTAAAAAATTCAAGTAAAATTTACTCAATCCCTGGCTTAAAGAATATATCGATTTAAACACAAATTTGAGAAATTTTTCAAAAATAAATTCAATAAAAATTTATACAAAACCAAAAATAATAGTGTATATGTAAAACGATGGAAAATGTGGATAGAAGGGTAGATGTAAAACTTTTTTTCACATTGGAGAGATCGGTCATAAAATTAATTGTGCAGAAACCTAATAGCCAAACCATATTATAAAGATTTTAAAATATTTTCAGAAAATTTGTAGCAATAAAAAATGCAGAAAAAAAAAATTGAGTATAATAAGCCCATTTATGTTGGTTTTTCAATTTTGGATATTTCTAAAACTGTAATTTTGATTTCTTTATGACTATCAAAAACCTATGTATGGAAATAATGTTTCTCTTGTATACTGACACGATTCTTTATACTTGAAATTTTAGTAAAAATTTTTTATAATGATGTAAAAAATAATTTAGATGTTTGATACGTCTAACTATGATGAAAATAATATTTACGGCATACCCCAAAAAATATATCTCGTGTTGGAAAAATTTAAAAATTTTTGAATATGCTGGTGACCCTATCAAAATTTTTTATGGCACAGGAGCAAAAGCATATTGCGTCGAAACAAAAGATAATTATCAAAAAAAAGCCAAAGGTATTTGTCGCTCTTCCGTTCAAAAACAATTAACAATTACAGATTATGTCAATGTAGTTGAACAAAATTCAAAAGTCTATTGTACAATGTATACATTTAGATCCATTCTCATACTATATATACGGAACTAATTCATAAGCTGGCCTTAACGCCCCAAGATGATAAAAGATATTTGACCCGAACCAATAAGACTTTAGCTTGGGGTCATCATTATATAAAATTATATGAGGGTTTGGGGAAAACTATTGATACTATTATTGAAAAAGATTAATTATACAAATTAGATATATATAATAAAGGACTTTTAAATTTATAGTTAGTTGTTAGACATTCACATACGCAATGATTGCTAACTCTGTTTTAGTATTGTCTGCGCTAGTAGGAAATTTTGTTTATGTTAACTATATTCCAAAAACACATTTTGCTGGTTTGTATTAGTATTAATAAATGATGATAAGTCTTTTTTATTGTAAGGGAATGAAAATAATTAATATAAATGGTAGTACCAGGGGGTATCACCAACTAACTTGATGATAAAAATATATCTTAAAAAACTATTTTAAAATAAAAAAAATATGTATCCAAATAAAACGATAATTAGTTCTGAATGGAAAAAAGTTAGGGCAACAAAAAAAATCAAATTTTCAGTGTTATTCTAACATTTACTTGTCACTTTCATGTTTTGTATTAAATTTTGTTTTATATCTATCTATTTTACTTTTGTGGAAAATAAAATTTATTTTTATCTAACCCAAAACTTGTTTTCATAATAATAAAGTATATAAGAATTTGTAGTGGGAACATCCCCACCACATATTGGGGAAAGGGGGGAAGGGTGTTTAAAAAAAAGAAATATCTTTCAATTGGTTAGTTGTAAAAAATAAATTCATAAGTAGAAATATGAACAAGTCAAACGATAAAAATGAAGCCATATTATAGTGATTTATTTACACCAAATTTAAATTTAAACATTTCAAATGGTGTGGCGATTATAAAAATATCATTCAACAATGCTTTTACCCTTTAAATAAATCTATCAATAAAAGGTATTGGTTTAAGTGTGGAAGATTTAAACGTGTATCAAGCTGTCGGGAAATAAAGGAACGCAATTACTTTAAATGAAAATGAGTGGAGACAAATATTGAAATATCAAGGTGTAATAACTAATAATTTGTTTTCATCACAATTGCATTGGGAGCCCATAGAATTTGGAAATATTGGCATATACTTTGACACAATTAATGGTGAAACATCTAAAAAAAAATGAAAATGAATTTTACATCTGTTTAGAAAAGAAACTGTATCCACTTTGTGGCAGTTAAATCCATTGATTGAAAAAGATTAACTTTCTTAAAAATCAAGAATTTAAAAAAATATTTTTCAGTTTTCAAAAACAATTATGCTTGTGATGGGGTTGGTATTATAAATAAAATATTTGATGTGCTTACCACGCAGGAGAATGCTATGAAAATGTGTGCACCATGATGGAATCTTCGTCATTTCACATCCTGATATTCTTGAACGTAAAATTAAACAATTCTACTAATATGAAGCAGGTGAGATTCAATGAGGAGAAAAATGAAAACATAAGATGTTGGTCTGGAGTTTCGCATATAAACAAGCTAGGGACAATCTGTATCAAAGGAATGGCTGTGGATCGTGCACATTTTAAAAGAAAAATTGAGACATTTTCTGTTGTATTGAATAAAGTTTTAACTGTAGAACATAGAAATAAAATATATTGTGACTGATACATATGTAGCAATAAGAAATAAAACAATGTTATAAGAATGTACTGTTTTATTCAACTAATTATTACAACTTTTTAATTACAACTTAAATTAAATATTACTTTAAAATTTCACAGTTTTCGAAATCCAAGAGTTGTGTGTCTTATCCATTCCTAACCATTTAACATAAACGTTTTTACCTTTCCTTCTCATTATTATTTTTTCAACCAAACATACATCCGGATGTTTCACTTTCTGCAACTCCTCTATAAAAACCTCCTTGAATAATATTATCTTTTGAATCTTTCAATATGTATACTCTGGGTTTGCTAGTTTCACTTTTTAATTTGAAAAATTTCATTGGACCACTTTGAGAGTATACCCTTGCAACAAGCCCCTAAACTTACTAAATTCTAACATAATCATCTTTCTTAAAATTTTGATTTTTGGGGTCTACTGTTTGAAAAGTGTATACAGATCTTAAAATAATATTTTCATTTTCTTTTTTTTCATTCACTTCCCATTTGGTTTTAATCCTATCGTTTTATGTGGTGTATTGTTATACTTTTAATACAATGTCGCTTAAAATTCTAACCATTTATAATTTCCTCTGCTGAATCTTTTCCACATGCTATTTTTTAAAGCTTCTTATTTACTCTTTCAACAATACTTATTTTTAAATTGGAAAATGTATTATAATGATTAATTTTATATTCATCCATTAACTTTTAAAATCTTTATTAAAAATTCCTTTCCTATATCAGTATGAATATTTTTGGTGCTTTTTTGGTGCTTGATCTAAGATGTTTTTCATGGCAAAAAGTCACATCTTTTGCACTTTTCTTTAACAGGTTGCACCTATACAAATTTAGGAAAATGTGTTTATAACTACTAAATATAACGATACCCTATTTACTTTTGCATAGGGCAACATTTCAACCAAATCAGCCTGCAAATCATTTAATTCTTTTAATTACAACACGCCGTCTGAAGTTCTTCCTAGCTGGTTTATAGTTCATTAACAACATCCTCTTTGATGTTGAGTGAGTACTCATGATTATTTAATGTTTATTTTTCAACTTCCACCAGACATTTTATTAGTGACCACTCATAAAATTAATGTGGTACGTTGAAGTTTTGAATAATGTAATTATAACACTTTTTTAATTGAAACCTTCTGGTTCCGAACAACACCATTAATTTTTAAATAAATAAATTTATTTAAATTCTACCTTACTATTTTAGCAAATTCTTAAAGGAAATTCATATTTTAAGCGTTTATCTGGTAATAATGTAAATATTTCTTCCCCAATGTTAAACACGCCAACAAAAGGCGTAAAACCGTAAGTTAGTAATACAAATTTAACATCTCTTACATTAACAATTTTAACAAATTTTCTTGGAACATTTGTAGATACATTTAATGCTTATTCTTTCCAAAATATATGAGATCCGAACTTGTCAATAGACATCTTCACTGTCAATAGTAGAATAAAACAAAAATCATACATTACATCAACTATTTATTCAATTATTTTAGCTTCTTTCAATTCTTCTAAAAATTGATATTATTTCATTTTGATGATCGGTGGTCCAGCTTATTTGGTGAAGAAATTCACAATTTTTATCTATCTATTATCTCATTTATATCATAATAAACAAAATCCATTTTTTTTTCCAGATAAATTTAGCATTGCTCCTTGCCCTGTAATATTTCTTTTCCTTGATGATCTTGTTGAACGTGTCTGAGGTGGTTTAGGTCTATCTTGTGATGGGGCTTGAAACATTCTGGATCGAAACTGTAATTGGTTGTGAACCGCTACTTGATTTTAATAATCCTTTTCAAAATAGAGGTTTATTATTGTTAGGTATTGGTCATTGTTTCTGACCCTTGAATTTGAACTTCTAGATCATAATTCCTCCTATACGCATTTGTTTTATCTAATAGTTCCACATAATTAGCCAAATCTTTGGTTGTATAACCCGCAGGGTTCTCTTAAATAGAAGTTCATACAAACCCGGGGTTCCCTCATATTCATGATAACGGTCTTCCCTTCCACGTTTATTTCAACCTTTAAATTTCATCTTTTAAAACCACCAACGAATTGGCAAGTTTAAATTCTTTTCATTTGTAATATCATGTTTAAGACCATATTTGTGATCGAACTGGTTTTCGTGCATCTTTTATTGCAAAGACCAACATAATACCTTATTAAGGGGTCAGACGAAGGAATTCTTCATACCCAGGCCCTTTGTTAGATTCTGAACTTGCTTTGAAGTTCTGAACGGTGGGCTCATGCAGCATCACTATCAGAGTTGCTTTAAGCAAATCTTCAAAATTTAAAAAACATCATCATCTTCTAAAAAAGTTGCATCTCTTGAGGTAAGTACTTGTTATATACATTTGATTTTCTAGGATGGGCTTTTTGGAGTCGAAAATTCAAATGTTTGCTTTGTGTGGAAAATAGGTTTTTAGAAGCCATTTCCTGTTTAAAAACAGGTTTGGTTTTCATGCTTTAATTAGTTCCTGGCAATGGCTGAGTAATAGGTTTAAACTCTTTTCCAGCGTGACTGTTCAGCACATCGACTTAGAGCTTTAAACTTTTGCCAAAAATTTGGTTTAAATTATTTTTAAAAGACATGTCTAAAGTAATAACAATGAACATTTATTATAAGTTAAGTTAATGTTTACGTTTATGTTAAAATTTAATTTAAATAATTACGTAAAGTAAAATTAATAAATTATTAAATATAATATTAAAATTTAGTTAACGTAATTGCTATAGCTCTAAAGTTTGTTTAATTCTGTTTTAAAACATTTATAAGCAAGCAGAAAACGATACAGCTATTATTTTAACTGCAAAAATTACAACTCTGTAATTACTTTGTTAGAAAGAGCTTTTTAAATATCATTTGCAATTAAAATCAAAAAGCAGCATATTTACAAAATGTTTTGAATGAAAATTAAAAAAGTTTTGTCAATAAACATTTGTAATAAAATAAACAGCAATAATAATTTTAAAACTCATAAATAAAGCTTTACCAACTGTAAGCCTAATAAATAAGTTTGAAACTAAAATGCTCTTTGATACTTTAGTATAAAATAAGTATTTTTTTAAATGTTTTGTTGAACCAACAAAATTATTTTTATTTAAAATTTAATGTTTTTGATATTGGTATAATTTTTAAGTAAATCCTAGTTGTTTAGTAATTTTACCTAGTTAGGTAAGAATAATGTTTCCCTACAAATAATTCAAAATGCCACACACACAAAGAATTTATTTTGAAACACAAACATTTATTTTTACTATATATAAATAAATAAATATATAAATAATATTTTAATAAATCCGCTTTCATTATTTACATACAAAATAATATTTACAAAATGGGTTATTAAAGAGTCTAAGGGGGTATTACATACATTAAAAAGCAAAAGTAGGGTTTTACAAAAAATTTGGGATTTCCATGACAAATTCGAAAAGGAATAATATATATAACTGGTTTGGTAAAAAGCTTAAAGTAAACATAAAATAATATAAAAAGTTTTTACAAATAATTTGTTTTTGGGAAATATCAATTCGGTTTTTCAGGTCCGATCTTAAGCTTGCGGGATTATAGTCGGCTGTACAAAATTATTTTACCAATAAAAGGAGTAATGCAGCAAGTGTAAACCTAAGCTAACTAGCATAACTTCAGTTTAAAAAAATGAAAGTTATTAATAAGGTATTATAATATCCCAAAAAATGTCTCAAAATTCAAGCCCTTTCTTCTTCTTCTTTTTCCCTGGGAGCCGTCTTGATTTACTACTGGAGGCAGCGCAGCTCTTGGGTGTTTTGTGTCCAATCTCCCATTATCTTTTATACCAATCACCCCATTAGTCTTGTTCCTTCTACAAGTCATTTTCGGTTACTCAAATAATGCCTTTTTTTGTGATTCAATACTTCACATTCCCACAGCATATGGTAGGCTGTTTTTTCCCCTCGTCGCACATTCTGCAACTTGGGTCCCCAATGTATGAGCCCATCATGTGTAGGTGTCCTCTTAGGTTATCGTACCCTGCCTCCTCTTAGGTTGTTGTGCCCTGTTAGCAACCCCACTAATATGCGAAGTCTTTTCCTACTTTGTCTGAGTAGTTCTTTCTTCGTTCTTTTGAATGGGCCCGTTATAAAGCTTTTTCCATGTCAAACTCTACTGAGGTTTCCCCAGTATGCCTCGTGTTTTTTTCGGATCCATTCCCTGGTTTGCCCTCGTGCTGTGGTTTTAGTCACCGGGCGGTTCTGGTCCAAAGGATGGGGGGATGATCCCCGGGGCTCGCTAGGGGCATCCGCTTTTTTGTTGCCTTCCCCTTCCGGAATGTCCTGGTACCCACAAGATAGTACTCTGTTGCGTTCTCCCAAGACTTTCCCGTTCTTTTTAAAATTCCCACAGCTTGACGTTACCTTTTGGGGGTTTTCTAGTGCCCCATGACGCTTTGGTTTTTCTTTTTATTATGGGTTTTTATTTTTTGCCGTCTGTTATTTTCTTTGCACCGTGCAATAAAGCATATATTTTCGTTTGAAAACAGAATTTGGGGTTTCCCAGTGGAAATGAGAATTGTGAATTCCCCACTTTTCTGTACACGCCCGCTTAGTTCCCCCCTGGTTTTAAAAACCCTTCGTGTACCAGATGATGTCTTTAACCGGGCCGGGAAGATCGGGGTTTCTACTCACTTCGATATGGAATTTTTACCTCAAAGTTTTTTTTAAAAGAGTAT
>JAHBCN010002698.1:0-86632 GCA_019359885.1 Listronotus oregonensis
ACATCCACTTTCACACGCCCCAAAGTGGCCGCAACCATGTATACACTTAAGCAAATATGGCGGCCGCCTTTGGACTTGAAAGTTCGTAATTTAATGGAAAAAGGAGTAAAATAAATAAAATTACAAGGTTTTAAAAGGTGTTTAAAAATATTGTGTGCCACTTTAATGTAAAAATCAAGAATTGTGTACAAAAGAAGGGGAATATAGTGAAAATGAGGTTAGTTTGATATTCAACTTTGATGATGAATATCTCGAAAACGAAACGTTGCCGAAAAAATATTTTTTTCAGATTCGTAATTAGCGCCCCAAAAAACCAAATTTGGTCAAAATTGGAGAGGAGGCAACTTTCGAGACAATTACCGTAAAAATTTGACCATCACGAAATATTATAAATATAGCTAGGGCAAAGAATATTTAATTTTGAAAATTAATGTCTGTCTGCAATAAATATGCGTAATTTTGCCTTGAATTTGCAAGAAAGTTGTATAGAGCATAGACTCAGATTTTTGAGACCCCTTAGATAGTTTTCTGAAATTATACTGGGTGATCTTTTTTAAATGAAATCAGTTCAGAATCTTAAAGATACTAATATTTTTCACCTCAAGTCAAATAAAACTAAGGTTGAGTCAAATAAAGTAGCATATTAAATATTTAATTAAAAAAAAATAATTTCTGTTCGAGGCTGACCTTTAGAAAACTCTGTAGATGAACTGTCCCAAGATAAAAAAAGATGGCTTGTGATAAATAAAATAAAATGCAAAACAGCTAATAAAATTGGCATTTTTTTGATACACAATTTCTTTTTTAGAAAAATCATAATCAAATAAATATAATTTTAGAAAATGATATTCATGAACAAAAAAGAGTTGATTCTAAATTTTAGGCTGTAACGTTAAAATTCCAATATTTAAACGGAATTACATTTTTAAAAATATGGACAGAGTGTTTTAAAAAACGCGGGACATCGCTTAATGGAAGATTTCTTGACCAAAAAGTAGGACAAAAATGGTCTATAAACATAGTTCCAAAACGGCCCCATGTTTAGGGTTAGGTTGGCGCAGAAGAAAAATATTCAGAATTAAAATTTTCTGTTTATTTTCAAATCATGTTTTTTTATTTAAATGAAACTTGGTAAAGTTAGAACACTCACCGACATACACTTTTTGATGATAAACTCTAGTTACTATTATGGACCGGTGTCGTAGTTTCGAGACATTTTATTCTTTTTTTACTTTTATTTCGCCATACCTTCTTGGTAATTATATATTTGGTACTTGTTGCCCATTCTCTGCTTAGTTTTACAAAAACAAATGTACTCTTTAGTTAACTTAATAAATTTAACAGTTTTCAAAATATTTTAATTTTAAACTTGCATGGTACGAATGGGCTAATATTTAAAATAATTAGCAATTTTAATTTTTACAAAAACATATTGGAAGTGACAACAAAACGAAAAATTAATGCATATATTTAAGCAAGAGGTAAATACTCTAAACATGCTTTCTCAAAAATACTATTGTCTTTAATTTTATTTGTTACTCTGTTTATACCACATAAGTTAAAAATTTAAATAACTTTATTAAAAACCGTTAAGTTTATTTATTTCTTTTTTAAGAGTACTTTTTTTTTGTAGAAATGAGCAAAGTTCAAGTCATTAACATTAATATCAAAAAGTTATGACGACGTTATGCTCAAAATGAATTAAATTGCCCAACGCTACTGGTCTATATTAGTAACAAAAGTTTATCACCAGAAAGTGTATTTCGATCAGTGTTCTAATTGTACCAAGTTCCATTCAAATCGAAAAACCCGATTTAAAAATAAAGCAAAAATCCCAGTTTTATTTTTTTTCACGCCTTGTATCTTAAAATTGGGGTTTTCTTTTAAAAACATAGAATATTTTTGTCATATTTTTGGCCATAAATCGTTTATTAACCTCTGTCATATGTTTTTTAAAACACCCTGTATAAGTTAAAGAACCTAGATATTTTAAGTTGGATTAATGTCAATTTTTTTAAATACCTAGATTATTATCTAAGAATGTTAAACTAGGTCCGTCGAGCCCGACAGGTACCCTTGGCAAAGCTAGATTTGGTAAGCAATAGAAAAGGACTTTTGGCAATTTTGGCACCCTAGGGGCTACTTTATGCAATGCACCCCACTTTTTATATTCGCATTTGTATGTAGTGTGTCTTAAAATTTGCTACCCCGTTAAAATATACAGGTATGGTATGTTATTACCTCTCAGGACCTTTTAAATGGAAAACGGAAAAAAGCAAGTTTGCTTTGCTTAAAAACAAGAATGCCACAACGTAAAAGATTTCGCGATTGCAGCCTTACTCTTTATGGATAATGGGAGATTAGGCACAAAAAGCCCAAGAGGCTGCGCTGCCTCCGGCAGTGAATCAAGACGGCTCCAGAAAGAAGAAGAAGACGAAGAATTTCGCCTAATCCGAATTTTCGCTAATTCTAACAGGGTTCGGTCCTAATTAGTTCGGATAAGCGGGACTCTAATGTATTAACTTCCAGGTAATGTCATCTTGGCGGACACTAGAACTTAACGTGAAATCCAAAACAACTGCATGCGTAGTGGCTGATGGTTGCCCATTAAACTCCTAACCATTTATTGGACTTTCAAAACAGACCACGAAAATAACAATAAACAAATGGTAGATAGTTGCCATACGTTACCTGGTGAAAGACATGCAAAGACCACAACGCGGCCCTTCTAAAAAACTGACAGCACCGTCTTCTGGAGCGCATTTACATAAAATAAGTAGCGTACATAGTAGGCCTACAGACAGATCACTGCCATTTAAGAAAACTCTTGTAGGAAATGGGCATACACAACAGTCCCTTAACATGCAGGCACTCCGAGGAGGAGGCGGAAATAGCCTTACACATAATATACAGCTGCAAAGCACTGACATTCAAAAGAAGCATTCTGTTTGTAAATGTACAGAACGAAAACCCTTTCCCGCAAAAAATCTTAATAAAAATGTATTAAACCTAATTAAGGAAAGCGGGCTTTTTTGACAAGAAAGGGGAAGCAGTAGGCCGCAGTGCAAAATATGGGCATACAGTGGTGCTTAAACCAACCAATCCTAACGTTGCTCAACTTTGCTGATCAGAGGCGGCAAGGCTTTTAAGGTCATACTTTTTTTTATTAAAACTACTCTACTTTTAGACCCACGAGATTTGAATTCTCTTTGCGTCAGCACAAATTCGTGACGATTTGATGATTTTTACGTATTTACTCAATTTAGTGGAAAGCAGACTATAGCCCGGAGGTATTTCATTAAGGAAGATTATTATAATAAATTTTTATAAGACATTCGTAGCGCTCTATTCTTAAAATTGAATAGATTATTTTGTAACATTTGTTTTGAAAAGCGCCATCTAAAAGTAACCAGTGATCCCGGTGTTATTGAAAGGGTAGCATATTTTAATGCACACTATGTATATCACCACTGTGTTGTTTGTACATACATTTTCACGTTTCCCATTTTCTTAGCACACCAAAAAATTATTTGTTTGTGTTGTTACAGAACCACTTCAGTCCTAGTCGTAGGGTATAGACTGGTGCAAACACAGTCAATTGACCTTATCAGAAATAACAATAAACCCACTTTTGTAAATAGTAGTCGAAAAGAGGTACTAGATATAACACTAGCTACAACCTACGTTGGAAGCAATGTTATCAACTGGCATGTATCTGAGGAAATAAGTTGCTCAGATCATAGACACATAAACTTCACGATAGGGGGACATGAACCTATTAAAGAAACATATCGCAACCCTCGAAAAACGGACTGGGAAGCCTTTAAGGCAGACCTGGAATCTACCTTAAGAGGGACAAAGCGAAAATTAAACAATACGCAGGACCTAGAAATAATGGCGGATCAATTACAGGACGCCATTATTTCTGCATACAATGAAAACTGCCCGCTGGTGATTAGTAAGTACTCGAGAAATGTACCCTGGTGGAACGAGGAACTCACCAAACTGAAAAAGAGGTCAAGGAGAGAATACAACGGGGCATCATCGGATAGGAAATCATACAAGAAGGCATTAAGGATAGACTGCATGCTTAAGAGCAGGTCAGTATATACTTTAATTCTCGAAGAAACTCTTGTAGTTCGGGTTGAGCGAGGATGTCTGCAAGGGGAGTTCTGTCTCCACTGCTATGGAACCTTGTCATGGACGACCTACTAAAGGTCGTTTAACTTGAAGGGTACCAAACATTGGGATACGCAGACGATCTCGTCATTATGGCCCAAGGAAAATATAACAACACTGTTGCGGAAAAATGCAACATGCCCTAAACGCAGTTACCAGATGGACGAGAAAGGAGGGACTTAACATAAACCCCTCTAAATCAGCCATAGTTGCCTTCACCAAAAGGAGAAATCCAGAGGGCTGACCCTACAAGATGAAGCAATCAAGATTGTGGAAGAGGTAAAATATTTGGGTGTCATCCTAGACCCTAAACTTACCTGAAACCAACATCTTCAGAAAATAAGGAAGAAAGCGGGGATGACTCTTTTGTTAATCAGACGCGCTTATGGGAAAACATGGGGCCTTAAACCAAACAAGGTTTATTGGTTATACACCATGGTGGTACGGCCTATGATAACATACGCATCTCTGGTATAGTGGACAAAAATGCGACAAAGAACTGCTGTTACAGAACTGGCCAATGTACAGAGACTTGCTTGCTTAGCTAGAACAGGAGCAATTAAAACAACCCCAACAGCAGCCATGGCGTGTCTCTTAGAGCTTCACCACTTAACCTTATAGTGATGGGAGAGGCAAGAATGAGCTACTTCCGACTGCAACAAAAACCAACTGGTATCTACGCTAGTTTGGACAACATCCCGGACCGGAGAACATCCTGGACGAGAGAACAGACCAGGTGATTCCCAAATACGCATTCAACAAAAACTTCGAGTTAAAAATTCCATATCGAAGTGAGTGGCAGCAACCTGATCTCCCCGGCACGGTTGGAGACATCATCTGGTATACGGATGGTTTCAAAATCGAGCTGGGAATTGGAGCGAGCGTGTACAGCGAAATGAGGAATTCACAATTCTCCATTCCACTAGGAACACACATTTCTGTTCACAAACGGAAATATATGCTTTACTGCACTGTGCAAAAGAAAATAACAGGAAGGCTTATAAACAAGCGGATCTGCATAATAACAAACGGCCAAGCGTCACTGGGGGCACTAGTAAACCCCAAGGTAACGTCCAAGCTGACATGGGAATGCCAAAAAGAACTGGAAGTCCTGGGAGAACACAACAGACTAACTTTCTTGTGGGTACCAGAATAGAGGCGAGACTGGGATCATCCACACCATATTTTGGACCAGAACCTTCCCTTGGAGTGACCAAAACCACAGCATGAGGGCAAACCCGGAATGGGTCCGAAACAAACACGAGGAATACTGGGAAAACCTCAGTAAAATTAGACATGGAAAAAGCTTCCTAAGGGGCCCATCCAAAAGAACGAAGAAAGAACTACTCAGACAAAGTAGAAAAAGACTTCGCATAACAGTAGGGTTGCTAACAGGGCACGATAACCTAAGGAGAGACCTACACAAGATGGGGACTCAAGTTGCAGAATGTGCGACGAAGGGGAAGAAAGCCTACCATATCCTGTGCGAATGCAATATTGAATCACAAAATACAGGCATTATTTGGGCAACCGGAAATGAGCCCGCAGGAATATATCAACCAATCAGTCACGGGGTTATACAGACTTGTAAAAGGAACAAGACTAATGGGAGGATTGGTATAAAAGATAATGGGAGATTAGGCACAAAAAGACCAAGAGGCTGCGCTGCCTCCAGTAGTGAATCAAGACGGCTCCCAGGGAAGAAAAAGAGGAATCAGAAATAAACTAGAAAAACCTTTTTAAATTTAAAATAAAGGTATCCAGATTTTGGTGGAAATCTGTCACCATTTTCAAAATATGGGAAAATTAAGACTGATACAAAATTAATTTCAAAATAAAAAAAAATCTAAAACTAATTGTAATCTTAAAAATTTTTTTAGAATTTATGAGAAAATTTTACGTGTTTCTGAAGTTTTTTAAAGCATTTTCTAGATCCACCAGCAAGTTCGTAGTTGTGCTTGCGCCATTCCATACCCAGAGACTGAACTGGTTTTATTCGGCGAAAAACCCTATCAATTTTTTAATTAAAAAATTTGCCATAACAAATACAACATGGTTTTAACGTATACTGTTTTTAACCCTCAAGATACATTTTTGTTTTAATTTTTTAAAACACCAATAGCAGAGCACATACATTTTAACGGATTTTAAGTTATTTCAGTCACAATTGTTTGTTTTCACGAGTTCACATTCGTTTTCACATTTTCGTTATCAATATTAAAGCATTGAAGCCTTATTACCAATTAGTGGCAGTTTAAATATATTTAATATATATATATATATATATATATATATATATATATATATATATATATATATATATATATATATATATATATATATATATATATATATATAAAACTATCAATTATCTCTCTAACCCATAATAAGAAAATCATAGTTTACAAGTACCTGGTTGGAATATATCGCTTCAAAAGAGCTTTATTTTTTAAGCATGACTGGGTTTTTTTTACAAAATAAGATTTTATCATGTTAAATACACTTTTTATGACTTAATAAAAATGCCATTGGGCTTAAATTTTTGAAAAGGATAAAAAAGTATAGGTATACATACACAGGAAAGTTAAAAAATAAAATCAAAAACTAACTTTACTTCCTATTTTTTTATATTTAGAACGTAAAAACAAAAATTTCTTGAAATATTATTTGCAGGTAGTACGTATTTCACAAAGTATAGAATTAATACAAGGAGTGCGACCGTAATGTTAAAAAATGGCTACGATTTCAGGGACAGAACTTTTGTCGGCAGAGCGCGCTACTTTTCAGGACGTACTCATTTACAGTGTTGCGCGGGAAGTATTATCTGTTTCTCGGATGTTAGTTATACAATTATGTATTAAATAAAATTATATGTTTGATAAACAATATAAAAAGTCTATAATATATAATTGTACATTTTTTAATGAAAACAGGATATTTCACTTTCATAATACTAGACACTAACAAATATATTTGAAAATAACCGAAATTATACGACTAAGTAAAAAATCATTATCAAATTCAATTATTTATTATTTTTTTCCGATCCTAAATCGGTAATTTTAGTTGGCCATAAACTTTTTGAGCATAGTCTGAGTTCCAGAATTTAAAAATACATAAAAATACCAATGTTGCGATTGCGGCGTCCGAAACACGATTTTTCGGCCCCTAAGGGGTCGTTTTCCCGGTCCCGAACGGGAAATTTCAGTTGGCCATAAACTTTTTGAGCACAGTCTGAGTTCCAGAATTTAAAAGTACATAAGAATACCGCTGTTGCTATTGCGGCGTCCGGAACACGATTTTCCGGCCCCCAAGGGGTCATTTTCCCGGTCCCAAAGGGGACCTTTGGCTTGAGAATGCACCTTCGACCTTGCCTTATCCCGGAATTGATCTTGTAGGCCCTATACAGGCCATTTTTGGCCCCTGGGGTTAATTCCAGACGTAAAGGGCCATTTCTGAGCTCGGGATCAGAGTCAGCGTCGAAAAATACATGGGAATACTAACCACAACTAACCACAAAACCGAACATTTTTTTTTGGAACTGTGTATTTCATTAGATTTTTTTTTTAATCGACCATGTCGCGTCGGTGTGCATTTTTAAGGAGTAATAATAATAGTATCGCTACGTCTGACGCCACGAGTGATAAAAAAGTGTACTATTATCTGGGCTCATTTTTATATACACAAACACGAAGTGTAGATTTTTTCACATTAATTTTGTAATTGTAACTACTACAAATGTAATTGTAAGTTTAACATTGATAAATAATTGAATTTGATAATGATTGTTTACTTAGTCGTATAATTTCGTTTATTTTCAAATATGTTTCTTAGTATCTAGTATTATTAAAGTAAAATATTCTGTTTTTTCATTTAAAAAAGTACAATTATATAGTATAGACTTTTTTGTTTATCAATCATATAATTCTATTAAATAAATAATTGTTTTTATTAACGTCCAAGAAACAGAAATAATACTTCCCGCGCAACACTTTAAATGAGTACGTTCTGAAAAGTAGCGCCCTTTGCCGACAAAAGTTCTGCCCCCGTGAACAGGGTTATTCATTTTAAAGTAAACAGGGCTTTATTTTTTGAACTTCCCTGTACTTTTTTAAAAAACGAATATAGCCATTTCGTGTATTTTTTTCCGTAGAATTCAATAATCTAATCAGAAAAACATTTGAAACAAAATCAAAAGAGTTACAGCACGAGTGTCGTATTTTTAAATGGAATACCCCGTATATTTTTATATCAATTGATAGAGATTTTCACGAGGATTTCGGTGATATAGGGGTTGCTGGGTTTATTTCCTGCGGTTCTGCTGCAATTGTCTAAAAACTGCGTGATACTATTAGGATAGTTTCACCTGAAAAAACCTGGCTGCCACAGGTCACAGGTGCTTATTTGTCAAAGTCAAGAATTTTAAAAATACGTTTATTGCTTTTTGGAGTAGTTTTATAATGAGGTTTTCATCAGAAGAACGGCTTCAAATTATAACTCTATAGATATGATGCAAATTTCCACCGAAATATATCAGTAAAAACGATTTTAAAACTGAAGGTCTTATTCGAAGAAACGAAATTGTTACATATTAGAAAGAACTACAATGAGAAAAAGAAACCGGGATCGAGCTCTTCTAAATTATTTTAGTTTGTATCCCATGAAGTCAATTACTGACGCAGTTAGAGACTTAAGGTATGGCCGTGTAAGAAGAAGAGTAACCTATGCGACGGTTCAGAGAACACTGAAATATCTTCCATATCACGTACTTCCAGTGCAACATTTAACACGTAAACAAAAGGAACTTCGCTTTTAATTTGTTGTACCCTGCGTCAAACGATTCTTTGGACGGTGAAGCTACGTTCACTACATCGGAAATGTTTAACCGACGCAATACGCACAGCTGGGAAAATCCGGAATTTCAAGAGATTAGTAAAGGGAGTCTTCTTCATATCTGGTGTGGTGTGCTTAACAATAGGATTGTCGAGCCAATATTCTATGAGGGATCTTTAACTGGAGAAAGATATCTCGATCTTCTTAAAAACGATATTGAGGACATTTTAAAAGAATTGCCACTTGAAACGTATCGCAAGATAATTTGGCAACAAGACGGAGCACCGCCTCATGCTGTTCGTTAAGTTATGCAGTATCTCAATCGCCGATACAATCAGTGGATTGAACGTTATGGCACTATTAGATGGCCACCTAATAGTCCAGATATTACACTTTGGACACTTTTCTATGTGGTCACTTAAAGAATGTCGTTTACCAAAATGGGAACACAAACACGGAAGAAATGAGAGAAAAAATTGTAAATGAAATTAATCGTCTTAACCAAGAACCTCAAATAATATCGGCGAGCTAGAAAGGAGGGGTTATAGATCATGTTTCGAAAATAATGGGGGTCATATAGAACATTTAAATTATTAGTAATATTATATTTTTTTGTTATAAGTGTTCTTATTACCACCATATTTTACCTCGTATTGTATTTTAATTTTTTCCGTTTATTGTAATTTTGCGGCTTGGTTTAGAAATAGATATATCATATTATTTTTAGGATATAATATAATTTGAAGCCCTTCTTCTCATGAAAACCTCATTATAAAACTACTTCAAAAAGTAATAAACGTGTTGTTAAAATTCTTGACTTTGACAAATAAGCACCTGTGACCTGTGGCAGCCAGGTTTTTTCAGGTGAAACTATCCTTATAGAATCATGCAGTTTTTAGACAATTGCAGCAGAACCGCAGGAAATAAACCCAGCAACCCCTATATACCGAATTCCTCGTGAAAATGTATCTATTAATATAAAAATATACGGGCTATTTCATTCAAAAAATACGTCACTCGTGCTGTAACTCTTTTGTTTTTGTTTTAAATGTTTTTCTGATTAGATTATTGAATTCTACAGAAAAAATACACAAAATGGCTATATTTGTTTTTTAAAAAAGTACAGGGAAGTTCAAAAATAAAGCCATGTTTACTTTAAAATAAATAACCCTGTACACAAATTTTGTTGAAAAGCCTATACCGTTCGGACTCCTGCCCAGATAGCCATCGTGGATGGCAATTCGCGGGGAACCTACCTCCGCAAATTGTAGTCAATGTGTCGGGAAAGTTGTCAAGTACAAAGTTGTAGGAAAATTGGCAGTAAATTTCTTACAACTTAAGGACAACTTGGCTACAAAAAGTTACGGTGCAAGTTATTGTCGGTAAATTGTACGCTATTTGACTACAAGTGTTGCTGACAATTTCCATGCTATTTGCGGTGGTAGATTGTCAACAACTTGTAGGCAAACTTGACTCAGTAACAAATTGTCGGTAACTTAACGTCAAATTACTAATGGGTAACTTTTTGTTCAGTAACACTGGCTATCTGGGTGGGTTATAACTTCGTGATGTATTGGTAAAGAATTGTTTTGCAGTCATTTTTAAACAGGTATATCTGTTGTTCCCGTTGACACATAAATGGATCTGATTATTTTAATAAATTGATTTTTTTCCTTGCAGCTAATAAAAGATATAAATTTAGTGCATGTTAATTCTGCCAGTAGATAACGTAAAAGGTCGGGTTAAAGAAACAGGACTCTAATAAAACAGTTCCAAATCAAAAATTGCTATATAGTATATATAACGTTAAAACAGTGTCTTATACTTCGTCATCGACAATCCGCAAATTAAATAAAAAGTACTAGCGTGTATTTCGAAATTGAAAACATGACATTATTATATGATAAAAAAAAATTTCAAGTGACATGACATTCGCTAATAAGAGTTTCACAAAATTGCCTCTAGAAAATGTCTTTTATAAGATAAATGGTCAGTGAGAAAAATAATTCTTAATAATTTTGATTTTTTTAGGTGAATCTAACGTATATACGCTTGGCAACATTGGTGCTCACCGAATAGTCTGTACAAAATTACCGACAGTCGGTCATACTAGAGAGGCAATGACAGCTGCTGGAAATACTACAACGAGATTATTAGGTAAATATGAATCTAGACATAAGTCTGTTTAGCTCTTACAGTCAGTTATTTTTGCTTACAGTACCATTTTTAGCATGCATTATCCAAGAATAGGATGTTGCAGACTACGATAATGGCAATAATTAAGTATGTAGAATGGAAGTATATGGAGATAAAGAGGCGTTTTTGGACCAGTTTTAGGCTCATTTTTATTAGTTTTTTTATTTATAATATCACATAACTGAGGTCTATAACTTTAATAAACTATATAAAATCAGATGCGTTCCTGACATATGGACAAAGGTCACACTTCCATCAGTTTCCTGGGGCCTGGTTTGGTACACCGATGGTTTAAAGACAGATGATGAAGTAAGTGCTGGTGTTTTTGGGATCGACTTACAGCTTTCCATTGGCCAAGCAAGCTACAGTATGTCAGGCGGAAATCTGTGCTATCTAAGTGTCTAAGCGCATGTAAGAAAGGGATATTATAACTATAACATACACATTCTCTCAGACCGTTAAGATCCCCTTAAAGCCTTGCTTTATCACCGTTTTACATCCAATTTCTCGATGGACTGCATGAACGACCTAAAGAACCCTGTCACCAGGAACAACAAGATAGAACTTTTCTGGGATTCTGGACACTTGTTGGCACGCGTCACCTGGTCAAGGAGACGCAAAGGCAACGCTAGGCTACCCTTCTCAGAAACTACCAACTCCTCCTTCTGGGGCGCACTCAGCTAATATAAGTACTAGGCAACTATTAACTGAGCAAACACTTGCAGAAAATGGGCGTACATAATGTTCCCTCATCATACAGGCCCTGTGGGGAAAGGGAGGGGAAACAGCCTCAAACCTAATATACAACTACAATACACTGACATGCAAAAGACATAGACTCTTCGAAAATATACAGAGCGAAAACCCTCATCTTTATAAACATCTTGGTAGAAATCTACTAGACCTGACTAAGGGAAGCGAACTTCTGTAAAAGAAAAGGAGAGCCCAATATGCCAATAGGTTGCTGTGCAAATATGGACATGCGACCAATCCCGCTTAAACTAACCAAGTATTTATTGGAAAATGCTAAAATATGTAGGATAAATCATTACAAGATAGTCTCTAAAATATGATTAATGTTATTATATCCTTTTTACTAAACATTAATCCTGTAAAATCTCTTTTTTGTTGCAGGTACTTTCCAAAAAGTGGATTACGTATTTCTAGTAGGAGTGGGGGGAGGTGTACCCCATTATACGGATTATAATAAACACGTCCGTTTGGGTGATGTCGTGGTATCATGTCCAACAAGAAATAAGTAAGTACATACATGGTCGTCCACTGGCGTAGCTAGGATTTTCATTTTTTTTTTAATCTTAAAAGTGAGACATGGGACCCTCATCAAATATATATCAAACGCTATTGGCCCCAAGGCAACACTTTGATAAAGAAAATTTTTATTTTTGAATTTGCAAAAAATAGTTGATTTTTTTAAATTTTATTCAGTTACTTGTTATCTACTATTTGTCTGACACATCCTTACTAAAATAACTTCTGTAATTAGTTTTACAACGTTATTTTTTAACTAACATATATTGCGTGGCAAAGGAAGGTAAAAAACCTGTTTATATATGATATATTTTATTAATTATATGTATAACAGACGATAGCTAATAAATTATTAGGTGTGCAGTCAAGTGGAATAAGAAATAACAACTTATATAAATAATAATGTTTTGACAACCCTGGATTTTGTATACACGCATTGACACCACTGGACATTGTCTTGTGGTATTTTTTTTTTTTCTACCTCTTTCTCATATCTTGGTGTTGGCAGAGTCTACTGTAACTTCAACAATCTGTGGCATAAATGTCCCACACATATTTGATCGGAAAAAAAACAGACGATCTTGGGAGCCATGGCAAGCGGTTAATGTGGTGGTGATCCATGAAGTCTACAGTTACTCTGGCCACATGTCCTATTCTGGTCTTGTTAAAAAATTGGGTTTTGGGTCGCCTCAAGATAAAGGAACGTGGTCCCACTACGTCAAGTTACCTCTAATAAAAAATAGCTACTATATCGGATGACACCTCATACCTTTACACATACGTTGTCATAAACATGTTTCTTCATATCAAACTGTGGATTATGTCTTTTACCGCGTTGTTTTTTTACCATAGCTCGCATACATACTCAGACAGAAGCGGGACTTATTACCAAAGGTCACCTGGTTTCATTCCTGATCCCACAGAATTTGTCTTTGTACCTTTGCAGTCAGTTGCGTCTATCGTCAGGAGTCAATGACGGCAGAGCCGGGTAGGAATCGATTCTTTTTAAGAATCCGAAGTCTGGAATTCGGATTCGATATATAATTTTAAAATGTCGGAATCGATCCCTTTTGGGAGGATCCGATTCCAAAACAAATCGATTCCTTATATTTTGAATTTAAGACAAATCGGTTCATAAATGCTAAAATCCGCCATTTTAAATCTTCCATTTTAAAATTTTAAATTTTTACCTAAGATTCTTTCTCAGCTTCCCATTAATTTTCAAAAATAAAGATGAAGAATTGAAAAAACATCTGCATATTAAAATCTTTAAATAAGGAAACACACCTAACATGCAATTTTTAACCAAAATATGTTGTTTTTCAATTCCATAAAAACAACACCCAAATGAAACAATTATTTCCTAACCATAGTGTACCCATAACGGACATAAATTTTACATGCTTTTGATCCTAAAAGTTTTAAATGCTCGATCTTCATAAGTTTTTAATATGTTATCCTTAAAATAATCCTAACGGACTTTTAAATGCAACATTTTAATTTAAATATTATAATTATTATTATCTTATATAAGCAGAGAAATTATTAAACGATTCTTCTGAAACTTTTTGTTAAGTTACAATAAGATGTCCCGTTTATAAGTTGCTTGAAGCTATTTCAAGAATCACATTAAAAAAAACTTACGAAGATCTAGCATCGCAAATTTTGGAATACGATTCAAAAAAATGTTCCATTTAAGGGTGGTTTCATTTGATCTCAGAAATAACATGTTTAAATTTAAAGAATATTTATCAAAAACTAATTTTTTGAAGTTAAAGCGCTCCAAAATGAGGCCCAAATTAAATTTCGGAGCTCGGGCTTCTTGCTAAAATCTTTGACGCTTAATTCATCATCTGGATTATGTAGCATTATTCGTATCGTAGTTAGCATTTGCAAGTATAAAAACCAAAGATGATCCGGATTCATTATCCGATAAATAGGACTCGATTCCCTGGATTTGATTCCCTTTCACACTGTATGTTGGGTTTGCGGATCTTGTTTTTTTTTTACAAAAAACTTATGCTTTTAATTTTTAACTTCCACACTAAGTAATTAGATAGTTAATAAAGTTTTTAAATAAGCACTATTCTTAATATTTTACTTCTGCATCCATATAGTTTCTTGTAAAAAAACAAGATCCTCATCCGCAACATCCCTACACTGTATGCATCCCGACTACCCTTCGGTGTTCTGGAAACCACTGATTCGCAATTGCGTTAGACTAAAGTAATTTTTAAGGATCAAAAGTCTATCAAAAGTCTGAGTCGGCGATCTTGACGCTCCTTTGTTTCCCTTCGACGTTCAGTGCCCTTAAGTCTGTGTTATTCTTCTACTAATTTCTTTAATTAACACACCTGTCCCACTTCTTCGCACTTGAGGCATATTGTCTGTTTAAATTCGAAGCACTGTGAAGTAAATGTTAAACCACAAATACGAGCAAAAATTCGTTAAATTTCAACTTGACAGTTCTAAAAATAGTCTGAAAAAACCAGCAGTATAAGCCAGAGGTGAGGCTAAAAATTTAATAATTTTTTACTTGACTAAACATAAATACACTTGCAAATGTTTCCCTTTGTTACTTGGTTTACTGGTATAATACAAAGTAAACCATCAGGAAATGACTTTAGTTTAAGACAGTGAAAACCATAGAACCATGATTCTTTACCCTATAGACCCATTAATGTTTATTATTGTTTTAGGAGTATTTACTTATACTGTGAAAATGCAGAAGTAACCGACAAGGGTTACCAATTTGAAATTAAAAATTATAGTCCCAACAACTTCTGCCTCCAAGAAATCTCAACACAATTAAAGGTAAATATATTTTGTTTGCAAAACATTTTAAAAGCCGTATCCATCATTTTACCAGAGAAATTTATGTTGAATGTTTATCTATGCATATGTATGTATACATTAACTTTCAACTATTTTAATAATAGAATGTAATATTGATCTTCATAGGTTTCTGCTGATCAAGATTTATCAGTCACCCCACCGTGGCAAACATACCTTAAAGAAGGATTAAAAATTCTCTCTTCTCAAAAAGAACCTGATTTCCATGCACCCGCTGCTGAAACAGACAAGCTGTATATGAGTATAGGAGAGAGAGACCTCATTGAGGTCGCTCACCCTGTACCTCAAGATGGAAGCATTAAAAGGTACATAATTTTAAATTCTAGTGTGGAAAAAATTTCCATATACATTATACTCTTAATTTATTAAAAGTAGTAGAGAAATAGGAAAATTAAACAGTTTTTTTTTTAATCCAAAGACGGCCGGATGCAACAAGGAAATCATTTAAAGTGAAAAATTCAAGAGTTACATTTACTCCTAAGAAAATACTTAGGAAAAAGATCTCTAGGTTTGGTCGAAAACCATTTTGTAACTATTAAAACGTAGATATGTTTAAATATTAAACACCTGTAATAGATGAAGGGTAGAAAATTCACAACACTACATACGCTAGCAGAAAAACACCTGAATAGACCGTCAGCCCATCGAAAAAAAAGTACCAATCATACCCAGTATCATCTTTTAAATGGTGAATATTGACTATGCGTTGATTTTTATTAATAGGTTTTACACGATGACTGGGGTTTATTGCCTATAAAATAAATCTATAAAATGCAAAAAATAGCCCTCTTGAAACAATTATACTCACGGCCGAGTAATGATCGCGTTGTTAAATTTAGCAATGGTTAGTTTAGAATGTTTAACAAAACGTCATTGTCAGTGTTATTCAATGATTTTAGTAGGCAACCTGTCAAAATCTGACATTTTGTTAAACATTCTAAACCGTTGTCAACTTAGCAAATTGTTAAAAGTTAACAACGGTTTAGAATGTTTAACAAAATGTCAGATTTTGACAGGTTGCCTACTAAAATCATTGAATAACACTAACAATGACGTTTTGTTAAACATTCTAAACTGCTAAGTCCATTGCTAAATTTAACAACGCGATCATCACTCGGCCGTCAGTATGCCATTTAATCGATATATACGCGATAAATAACCTTCCCAAAACTTTAATTTAGCATACTTGTTCCAAAACTTGTATTATTTTTTTTGCAATTTGCACCCCTCCCTAGGTCTAGTAAGCCCTTAAAGCCAAAGAGAACTTCTATGTTGGATCCTGCTTGGCCAAGGCTGACGACAGATAACAAAACAAACATGTGTACTTAAAGAAAAAAATGTTACCTCCTACTACTATAATAACGTGTATGCACTTGTGTTAATATTATATCAATTAATTTCTTTTGTATGTGCTGCTTGGCTTTCACGGCTTACTAGACCTAAGGAGGGGTGGTCCATTGCATATAAAATAAAAATTTAAAGGCAAATTGTTACAAAACTGCTAATCCAAATATAGACATATTACATATTTTTGAAAAGGGGAAAACGCGAAGATTTTATATTTTAAATAAGATACAGAGTGTACCATTATCGATTTTTCTATTGTATGATCGACATTTTTTTTTAAATACCATATCTAAAATCTTCATCAAAACTCCCAAAACTTTTGTACCACTTTATTGTATTCCTTTAAATAATACTTTTAAAAGCATGCCAAATTATAAGAAAAAACCCTGTACAATCTTTATTAAAAATGGGTTTCGTCCAGTTTTTTTGAAACTTTATAAATTGATAGTTCACAACCCTCTGACCAAAAGTCTTAATTGGCACGAAACCCGATAACCCCCCAAACACCTCCAGATTCACCTCAGTCAGGTATTTGACTGATTATTCCTCAATTGCCTTAGCGAAATATTTAATACTGTAGTCGAACTTATAGCCACCCACACAGTTACTAGACTTAAACCTGACATCACCCAAAACATTTAACTACCCCCTCAACCTTCATCACGATTAAAGCCTGCCATGTGACTTTTTGCTGTTTAGATTTTAAAAACCCCTTAATCATGAATTCCCAACGTTGGGGTGATTGTTTGGCTGGCCATGGGAAGGATGGCAAGCTTTGGTATCGGATGAAGTTGGGAAGAGGGTGGGGGTTCTATTGTTGGGGTCGAAGGATATTGGGTTGTGATAGTTTAGGTGGCTGTGTTACGGAATTCGCGATCAAATGGTTTTACGACTGTGAATGTCATATGGCAGGTGTGTGTTGGTGAAAGGTTGAGGGGGTGGGGGAGAGTTGTAGTTGAATATTCGAAAGATGGGGGATTATGGTACATTCCACAATAATTCGTTTATTTCTCGACCGCAATAAAATTTAAATCGTAAACCCAGCCATAAATAAGATGCCTGACAAATATCTATTGTGTAGGCACCTCACTTTTTGAAAGGGTGCAAGTCCTGATTATCTACTAGGTAGGTAGGTTTAAAGTGAGTGGGTATAACACCCTTCCACCGCGACCGATCGGTCTATTGTGGCTCACACCCTTTTATATTTCTCCCACCAGGTCCAGACTTCAAATAAATCTAATGATCCTGTTTGGAGAGAGATCTTTCACCTCCCCGGCAACAAGGTGTCATTGCCGAGGATTGCGAATCTTAGTCGTGCCATTGCTGGGCAAGAACACAGTATGTGTTCTGCCGATTCATCCCCCTTCATGCACATGCCGCACTCGGTGTCTTCCGCTAGGCCGATCTTGTGCATGTGGTATTTCAATCTGCAGTGTCCCGTGTACAGTCCCACTGATAATCTACTAATATCAATAGTTTAGGTTAACTATTTTGAATGTTCAATAACACACACGAAAATACCTTGACAGAGGACTGATGAACTAGTATGAAAAGACTCTGCTTTATATTGAACACCTACAATTTGCCTTTAACCTACATAATATACCAAAAAGTGGGTACAATAATAAATAAAGAAAATTTTAAGTCCGGACCTACATGCGGGTACCCAAAGTTTATTGAGTTTTCCAAATAACAGTAGCAGGTAAAACGAGAAATCAACGAATTATTGTGGAATGTACTGAACCAGGTTTCGTGCCCATTGACTCTTTTATTCAGTGTGTTGAGAACTATTTGCAAAATTTCAAAAACTTTGGCCGAAACTTATTGTATGGGGTCCCTTTTGTCAGATCATATGGCATATTTAAGCAAAAAATAATTTTGATTTAATAAAATCAAAGTGTGGTTCTGCCAGCCTAACAGCAGAACAACAGATTTTTATGAGAAAACGAGATGCAATAAAAATAACATGGGTACATAATGGCCTAAAAAGAGTCGAAATATATGAGCCCAAATAGAATCCAAAATTTAGGTGTAGTTCTGCTAGCTTAGAGTTCGTAGTAATAATTCACCATTGTAATGTGTAACAGTACATACTTCACAATTTATTGCAAACTTACACAGTATGTAAGTAATTAGACCTATTACACTTCACAGCAGTGCCTTTTTTAACCAGAGCAGGCTCTAGGCCACATAATTTTTTTGCCCCCCCATTACATTTAGAAAAAATATAATACCTATGTATATACATATATTTGTGTGGATACATAGATATTTATAATTTGTTTGTGTCTATAGGCAACCTCGGAACGCATTAATAAATAAAACAAAAGCGAATTTATTACATTTTTGTGTTTTGTGGTGTTAAAATGAGAAACGATGACATTTATTTATTAAATTTCATAGTTAAATTAAGAAAAAAACTTTCATTGCTGTCGGAAATTAAGAAATTTAATAAAATAAAAACTGCTTTTTAAATTATAAAAATTTACAAAATAATAATTTAGCAATTAAAATGCTCGAAACCACGGCTTAAAATCCGATGTCCCCTTTTTCTTTTTAATCGTTTCGGCTTGCCCGCGATCATCAAAATTTGATATCGTTTATTTATCGAAACGAAACTCATAAACCATCTCGCAGCGACCCTTTGGTGTTATATTTTATGATACTAGAATTTTTAGCGACGATAACATCATAGTAAAATTATTAATGCAGAATATTACTAAGGTTTGTTAAAATCAATGTTGTACCAAATAAATTGATATAAATTTATTTTCTAATAATTAGATATAAATACATATATGAAGGTTTTTGTTTCTTGTCATAAAAATATATGGCGATTTTCGGGCCCCTCTAGACTACGGGCCCTAGGCCCGGGCCTAATGGGCCTAGTGGAAAAAAAGGCACTGCTTCACAGGAGTGAGAGCAGAAATTATTGCTTGCGCAAAAAAATTGCTTTTCGAGTCCTCAAAAACATCTAACTACAGGACGCTTTTAATTTGACCTCTAATGTCTAGATCTTAGGACCTATAAAAGGACCAACCAAGTTCAAATGGTGACGAAGTTACAAATCAAGTGGTAAATTTAAAATTAAGTATTAAAGTCGACTGCAATGCCACTTTGCTATATAATAACTTTAAGATGGCGTATAATACGGTTTGTCTCAGAAAGTTGGTCTGCTTTTGTCTATATACTTTGGTAACTTGGTGGACCTCGATAAGATTAAGCTTAAGGGCAAGGTTGAAAAATTTAAGTTATCGAGTTTTTACTCATCGAGAGTTGAAGTTAGCAAGGTTTAAAAAATTCAAATGTTGACTTAACCAGGTTTAGTTAGAGGATATGTTAGCGTATTCAATTTTCGTTTCATTTTACGTTTTATTATAGACTGAAGTTCAAAGCAATACATTTTTAAAGAAAACCTTTTATTTGTATACCTACTTACGATGAGACACTGATAAATGCTTTAAGTTATGGAGGTCACCAAAAGGTACTACTTTTAAGTTATAAAGGGCCAATGGCAAAATTCTTTGTTTAAGTTATAAAGGTTTTAAACTTTAAGTAACGGAGGTTTTTTGCTATGAAGGAAAGAGAACACAAAAATTTAAGTTGCCGAGGTTTTTATGTTATCGAGATTTGACTTATCGAGGTTCTACTGTAATTTCTTTATGAGTCTGCAGCCAATCTTATTCAGTCTTGTTCATAAATAACATCTAGTCTGACTTATATTTGTCTAATTTTAGACTAGAAGGTTGTCCAAGAATCCACCTTGCTCCAGTAGCTTCGGGCCGGCAAGTAGTCAAAGATGATCGACTAAGACAACAATTTGCAACCCAAGTGGGAGCGTTGGCTTTCGACTGCGAATTTGACGCCGTTATTGAATCAATTTTAGGAAATTGCAAGGACAGCTTTGTATGTATAAGAGGTAAGTTCCAAACGAATTATTATTTTTAATTAAGAAGTTAATTGTTCACTTGTAAATACACTTTCTGTTCAGTTTTATCTTGGGTGTTTGCATCACACACTAACACAGGCATGTCAATTGTGTTAAGATGACTTGGCGACACCCATCAGCATATTTGATATATATGAACAAAAATAAATCTGTAGCATCCCATTTGCGTTTGGAATTTTAAGTATTTTGCAAAGAAACAACGAACAATTATCAATTTTTTATATAAGAAAGCCTTTATTAACTAATCTAGGTTGGATTTATTTACCTATACCTACTTTAACAGATTTTCTTACATTTTAATAACCTATTATACAGGGTGTTAAAAAAATAAGATTAAAAATGAAATTGGGGAAAGTGTCAAAAACCTTTTTTTTAATGAAAACTCCTAAATTTTATAATGTTATCTTATTTAGCATTAAAAATTGGGACAAGTTTGTTTAAAGTTGTCTATTCCGAAAATTTTTAGTATTTGATATATTGCTAGTTTAATACTTTTTATGTGGCGATTTAATAATACTTAGACTTGGCTATGATAGCGTTGGTAAACAATCGCTATAGAAAGAGTGACCGCTATAGAAAAAGACATACAAGTATATATTTTATACCAAATTACTCGTTACAAAAAATGAAGATAAGCATTGCTTTTCGTTTTTTGCAAATTTTAAAAAATCACTCCTATTTAGGGATTGGAAAGTTGCCAAATCTCAAGAATTGGGAAAATGCATTGGTATTATAAGTTATTCTTACTGCGATTTTTGTTTCAAATGGACCAAAATAATACATCTCCATTCCTGAGAAGGTTGTAAACGAACCCCATGGGCTATGTGGGGTGCAATCATCCTCTAAAATATATAAAATCACATGCAACTTTAAAAATTTCAAAAAAACACCCTTCTCCAAGGGTGAAATCACCCTTATCAATAGGAAAAATTGAATTAAATGTTAGCGATTTCGAAAAAAGTCGCTTCGTAGTTTATTGGTACAAGTGTATAAAGCAGGTGTACCTAGACTTTTGAGTTCACTTTTAATCAAAACCACCCCTGTAATCCCAAAATCATATACAACCTAAAATTATAAAAAAATATATTTAGATGCTTTAGGATATGTTAAATTTGTATGATATTAATAAACATAAAAGCATCGTTTAGAAGTGAGTTTTGGTAATAAACCACCCTAAAATAAAGGGTAAAGACACCCCAATTATCAGGAAAATTAAATAAAATGTTAGCTTATTCAAAAAAGTTTTGGCTTTGTATTTTTTAATCCAAGTGTATAAAACAGCCATTCTTAGATTTTTCGAGTTTACTTTTAACCAAACCACCCCTACAAGGGGGTACATTCATCCCCTAAAATTAAGAAAATCATATACAAATTTTAAAATAAAATACGAAATAAATGTATAACTACATAAAGTAGTTATACATTTATTTCGTATTAGACCTGTATTGAAACATATATGAATATAATTTTTTCGATTTCTAAAGTTGCATATCATTTTATATACAGGGTGTCCCAGAAGTAATGGGACACAGAGCAACAGCAGATTCCTTAGGTCAAAATAATGCAATTAACGTAAACTTGCTTTATCCGAAAGTTGATAATAACAAAGATACAGGGTGTCAAAATTTTAATTTTGTTTTCGTTTTTTCGTAATAATTTCTTAACTAAATGACATAGCGGTACAAAATTGGGGATTTAGGGGTTCTTTGAGGCGAGAAATTCAAATTCGTCCATACTTTTGATGTTGCTAATAGGGGGCGCCAGCTACGGCCTACCCCACTTGTTTTAGATGGCATAACTTTTTATAAGCTTAGTATATTGACCTGTTTATTAAAAAAGAAGTAACTATAATTCACGTCGCGTCAAAAATGTATACCTCACTTAAGTTCTAGAAGCAACTGTTTTCGAGATAAACGCACTTTTAAGGACCCGCATTTTTTTATGGAAAATGTGTTTTGGCCAATTGTTTTCAAACTTTGCAAAGTAATAGTTTTCAACACGCTGATTAAAAGTCTCTACGGGCACAAAACCCAAAAACCCCTCTAACCCCCCAAAATCAGCCTTAAAGGTCACTGTGGATTTGGAGACTTTTGAGAGTGATTTTAGGAGGGTTAGAGGGGTTTTCGGGTGTTGTACCCGTCGAGACTTTTGATCAGCATGTTGAAAACTATTACTTTGCAGAGTTTAAAAACAATTGGCCAAAAACCATTTTCCATAGGAAAATTGCGGGGTTCTTTAAAGTGCGTTTATCTCGAAAACAGTTATTCCTAGCGACCTAAATGAAATATACATTTTTGACGCAGCGGGAACAACAGTAACTTCTTTTTTAATAAACAGGTCAATATACCAAGCTTAAAAAAAAGTTATGCCATCTTAAACATATGGGGTAGGCCGTAGCTAGCGCCCTCTATTAGCAACATTAAAAATATGGAAAAATTTGAATTTCTTGCCTCAAAAAACCCCTTAATCCCCAATTTCGTACCGCAATGTCATTTGTTTAAGAATTTATTACGAAAAAACGAAAACAAAATTATTACACTTGGGATGATAAATTTGAAGGCGTAAACATTTTTGCAATAACTGCATTTTATTTACTTTTACCCCTGTATTTAGAAAGTGTTGGCTTTGGATCAAAATGACTCTAAAATTGGTTTTATGTTGATGTCACATTTGATATAACCTAATTTAAATTTTAAGTCTTTTTAAGTTGATTTTCTACGTTTTTAGGATCTTTGGAATCCTAACCCACTTGCACGGGTGGTTTTAGTTAAAAGTGAACTCGAAAAATCTAGGTACACCTGCTTTATATACTTGGATCAAAAAAATACGAAGCTAAGACTTTTTTTCCCTTTTAATAAGGGTGGTTTCACCCTTAGATAGGGGTTTATTTCATATTAGATTAGATATTTTCTAAAAAACCGTTTTCTTGCCATCTTTAAAGTTGGATATGATTTTATATATTTTAGGGGTTGGTTTACAACCTTCTCAGGAATGAATATGTATTATTTCATTTTTCCAATCGCAGTGAAAATAACTTTTAATTCCACTGCTATTATCGCTATTCTTCAGATTTGGCAACTTTCCAACCCCTAAATAGAAGTGATTTTTAAAAATTTGCAAAACACGAAAAACAGTGCTCATCCTAATTTTTTTCGACAAGTAATTTGGTATAAAATACATATCTGTATGTCTTTTCCTCACCTCTCTGTGAATTGTGATAAAACAGGCATTTTTTGCGGTCACTCTTTAACGCAGTCATAGCCAACTAAGAGTAAAATGTCCTAGCCAAATAGAAGGATAACTGAACTTTAACTCAGCAATCAAAAATTAAAAATTTTCGGAATAGATAACCAACAAACTTGGTCTTATTTTTAATGCTAAATTAGATAAAATTATAAAATTTGGGGGTTTCCAATAAAAAAAAAGATTTTTGGCAATTTTCTCAATGTCATTTTTAATTTTATTCTTTGAACACCCTGTATAATAAGTAATTAAAATATTGTAAAAAATGTAATAGTTTAACCTATAATACATAATATAATAAAGTCTTTCTTATAGCAAAAATTAATAATTATTTTAGGGCCTGCAAATCGTTTATAACGTAAAACCTTAAATATGTCAAAAACACATAAATTTAGTTACAGGACATGATACATAAAATCTAGCTTAAATCTTGTGTATAATCTAAAAATGAAATAATATATAGGGTGTTTTATTTAAAATAAGCAAGTTGACACCTATATCCGCTGTAACTTTCAACTTTTTCAAATTTTCCAAAGCCTACTTTAAGAGAATCAAATAGGTTACTTTTTTTTGATAATTTTACCCAAGTATATCAGACATGATCTTTATTTATAGGTATTTCTGACTACAAAGATGGCACAAGGCGAAAAGAATGGCAACCTTATGCATCATTAGCTGCTTCCAGTGTCATGAAAAGTATAATTTGTGGGATGGAACCACCAACCAATGTTTAATTTAGGTTAGAATGCGTTTAAGACTATCTCAGTTTTCACATGATTATGTGATGTGCATAAAATAATTCTTTTTGTTACCATTTTTTTTGTTATCGACTTAACCGGTGCTACATATATGATTATATAAAAGAATCTAAGCATTTAAACGATATTTTTTATTGTTTTAACAAACCCTAACTTGGCTATTAGATAGATACCACAATCATCTAGAAATAAGAATGACGTAAACACAAGTTCACCCGATTGGTATAAATGGTTGCCCATGTAATTTACCAATAGAAAGAAATTTTTTAATTTTTTATTTGCTTAAAACACTCTTATTTCCATTCCTTATGCACATCACCTTTTTGAAATCAAAAGTAGAGAAAGACTTATTTAGATAGGTTAACAGATTTTGCCTAAACATAATGAATGGAAACTTAATATAACTGCCAAGAATAGTGTTATTAATTAAAGTATATTATTAATGATTGACAGCTGGGGCTTTATAAATTAATAATTTTAAGATTATGACATTTTTCCTCTTTAATTACAACAATCACTATAAAATTAAAGTGATGTTTCGCAGCTGTCAATTTTTACATACAATACAATCAAACAGTGTCGGCTATAATGTTTACAACATATTAAAATCTTTTTGGATTCACTGAATTATCAGATAACATATTTTTAAATATGTTCTATAGTTTTGTGGCAGATTCATGTTTAAGTTTGTTTTATTTGGGATACTCGCCTTACTACTTTTTGGAAAATGGTACCTCTTTGGTCCAGGTCCCGGGGTGTACGAGCTTACCCTGTCCAGCCCTATTGACCCCTATGAACTTGGAGATCGCCTGCAACAAAAAAGAAGAAAAGCCCCCCAAAAACTCCAAAAAAATCAAAAATACTAATCTACGTTTCGGTGGCAACTCGGCCACCGTTGTCAAGATAAAACTAAAACAAAATATTAAACTAAATTTAAGAAAATTTTTGATCTAATATAATATAATAATTGATAATGTAATACAATATAAACGAAAACAAGTTAAATGTTTTTTATAAGATCCCTTGTGAATGTAATAAATTTTATATAGGTAAAACTTCCAGACCATTAGCCAAACGCATCAAAGAACATAGAACATACATTAGAAACACAGAATTCCACAAATCAAAAATCTGTCAACACGCATTTGATAATAACCACATAATAAACTGGAATGCTTCTAGCATTTTAGCAAAGGACACTTGTCCAAAAAAACGTAAAATAAAGGAAAGTGCATTTATTTTATTAAATAAATATAAATGTGTAGCATCAATATCTGTTAATTTAAATAATACATGGTTCCCTATGCTTGGCTTGATGCTGAAGTACATTCAGGTAAACTTAAAATCAATTAAACACCATACCACCCTGTCTGTTTGTCTTTTGAATACTATACATACACCAGTCAAATAACCTAATGTCATTTATGACAAAACGTCATAAAAAAGCAAAAAAGCTATCAGAATTTCCTAAGTTTTTAGATCAAAAATTTCCTAAAATCTAGTTTAATTTCTTGTTTTAGTCTTGACAACGGTGGCCGACTTGCCACCGAAACGTATATTAGTATTTGTGATTTTTTTGGGTTTTTTTGGGGGGTTTTCTTCTTTTTTGTTGCAGGCGAACTGCAAGTTCATAAGGGTCAATAGGGCTGGACAGGGTCAGCTCGTATACCTCGGGACCTGGACATTTTCCAAAAAGTAGTAAGGCGAGTATCCCAAATAAAACAAACTAAAACATAATTTTTATTTAAAACTGATGCATAAGGAAAACCAATGTTGTATTTTTTCAAATTTAATTATAGAAAGTACAATAAAAACTTTCTAATCAAAAATTTTAAAACCGAAAGTTAAAACATTTATGCTTACACTGTACACACAAACATCGATATTTACAACACACTATACTTTAGATCATAGATTTTTTGACCAATTTTAAATAGGGTAAGTCGTTTGAAACTTTTGACTATAGATTGTAGACAAATTATTAAAGTTTTTCCGCATTTAAAGTTTACGAAAGTTACCATTAGATAGTTAAAGTAAAGAAAATAAATTGACGATTATTTTGGGATGAAGCCTAATTTTTTAAATGATTTGCTCATAGACGTTTTTTTGTGTAGTCTTTAAATGGCTCCTCCGAGCAATTTGACAATTTACCTTACCGTGACAAGCTCAGTTGAAGCCCAAACAACCCCTCGGGATAGGTTACTTCCTTAAGACTTCCCATATTTGGTGGAAGGCCCAGACCGACGTCCTGGTCTAGGGACCGTAGAAATTCCTTTCTATTCAGGTTAATTTCCTGTGAGGCAGATCTAGGTTCTCAGGAAAGCAGCTCGACGCTTCAGGTATAACCGGTTTCTGTCAGAGCCTTCTTCTGTTTCACAAAATATGTATGGCCAATGTTCACAACGCCAACGCTTCTACGTGTGATGCCGAAAAAAAAAGAATACAAGAAATTACCCCAAAAACGTGGAAGAAATACTCGCGGCAGCTATAGAATGCTTTGTTAAGTCCCCTTTGTCTCCCATAAGCTGAAAACAGTATTTTTCCATGCCACCAGCTATGTAGCTAGCAAAGCGCGTGTTATAAAAAATGTGTAAATATCTGACGTTTGACCTATCTCCTATCATCTATCTAAACATAAGGCAGACGCAGTGTTGCATTTATTTTAAATTCTATTAAATTAAAAAATATATTTTAATTTCATTTTAAAATAATTGACAATTTAAAAATTATAATGGCATTTTTCAAGACTGTGTCATATAGCAACGATTCCAGTGTTGGATCTTATTGTTTGTTTTAGCTTTAAGTTAATTAGAAACAAAAAGGTTTAATTCTTGGAACTTTGCCGTGAAAAAGTAGCATAAAGTGACAAAAATTACGTTTAGAATTCTAGGTACTAATTAATTTTAGAGAATAGCATCAAGAATTTTTATATATTGTTTTAAAACCGTGCTATTTTAGGTTTGATGTCTGCTATTTCATACACATCATTGTTTTATATGTATGTTTTGTTTAAATACCGAAGGTATTTTTACATCTTGCCATAACATGGTGATTTCTTATTGAAAATAATATTAACATATCTGTATGTATTTTGTACTATTTATTTAATTTTTGTATGTATACATTTTGTAAAAGAGTAATATATATCATTTTTTTATTTGAATAAATATTGTTTTGAAACTAGATAATTGTTTTATTTATTCCTACTATATTGTGGCAAAAAACGCTGGGAGCTAGACGTTACCTAGGTACATGGTTCAGTCATGAGGGGTAAATACACTTCATTATGCGACCTTAAAAGCACAAACCTTTTGTATTTCTCTTGGGTCTATAAGGTTATTTGTTTGTTATTCAAAAATAATTTACACTATTTCACATTTTTTCTACCCACGTACTCCTAAAATACATCTTCCATAAGAGCGCTTACGTAAAAGGAAAGTGTAAAATAGTGTACACTATTTCTGAATAACAAACACCTATAATAATCACAATACCCCAATGATTTGTTAAAGCGTAACCCCAACCGTTCCTTAGCTTCTAGTTCTAGGTTATCTAGTTACATTAGATTTTTGCTGACTGCTTTAAAATCTTGTTTTAATTGTTATCTAATAATGCTTGAGTTTTTAGGTTCTTAGTTATTACTAATATCCCAGAGAAAATTGTCATTTTTCCTACCTTTATGCAGACCATAGTTTCATTAATAATTAAGATGAATACCCTTAATGAAAAAAAACTAATTTTATGATTTCTAGGTAAACTAAAAATTTTGTATATTATATTTTGTTTTTACCTATAAACTATGTGGCTGTAACTTTCGTGAATGGTTTTATTCTTCTATTTTTACGAGTTGATGTTCAATGAATATTTTTTCAGTTTTTCGTTACATTACGTGTTCGTTGTTAGTCAGAGCTCTGTCGTGTTTAACGGAAATGGACATTTTAGAGTTTAAGTTGAAATATACTGTAATCATGAGATACTAATTTTTTTACAAACTAATGCGTTAGTATATAAAAGATATGGCTTTAATAAATAATTATTTTTTAATAAAAGTTAAAATAAAATACACGGGGTAAAAATGTTTAGAAATTAAACTGTTAACTTCTAACAATATTCATTTTGTAAAATAACATCATGTTTAGGTCAAGGTAAAGTCAAAACCCCAATTTAAAAAAGTTATTTTCATAACAAATACTTTAAAATGGGTGAGAATTGACACAAAGATCGTTGAAAGGATGTCGCAATGGTTTGAAAACCTTTTCTAGATGCACATACTAGTTACGTTATGTTCGAATACGGTTTAAAACACGAAATATGGTTAACAAGAAAAAATTATTTTAATAAAATAAAATCAGCCTACACGCGACGTTGCCTTTTAACATCATAAATACAACATGGGTAGTCGAAAAAAACGTCAACAAAATCAATTGTCAAAAATTGTAGGTTATGTTTTGTTTATAAAAGTGTCAAATCATTACATTTTTATAAAAACCAATATTTAATTATTGAAAATTGCAGTTTTTCTAAATAATGGCAGATTATTTTTCTGAAATGGGCTGGCGAGAACTTGGAGATGGTGAACAACCAAATCACCTTTTACATCTGGCAAGATTATTTCGAGATTATCGAATGTTCGACGAGTTAAATGCTTTAAACGGGGAAAAATTAGCCCCTCCTGCATCCAAAGCAGCTGTGGAAGCACTGGAAAATGAAACGATAACCAACCAAGGTATTTATAAAACAAAAACCTATCCGGTTTCTTTGTTATTAAATTTATTTCTCATTTTTTGTATAAAAATATGTTCTCTTTTGTAAGTACCTTAGTATCTAAGTGATCTTAGTTTACCCAGTTAATATTTTCTCTATTTTCTACCCATTTTATGTTTAGGTGTGCAGTGCCCTATTTGTCTTAAAGAACATTCCATTGATGAAACTGTAAAAAAACTTCCCTGTAAGCATAAGTTCCATCCAGATTGCATTTTACCTTGGCTAGCGAAGGTAAGTTATACACCGAGATACATTCGGCAATACTGGTAGCCCTTGAGTAAATACCCTTAAACAATTTTACGATATTTATTTGTTTATTATAATCTAATATCATTTTTTAGACCAATTCATGCCCATTATGTCGCCATGAGCTACCTACAGATGACGAAGATTATGAGGAATGGAGTAAAGAAAAGAAGAGAGCAAAAGAACGAGTAGCAGATATAGAAAATTTACATAATAGTATGTTTTCATAATAGTTACATAACCTTTAAGGGTTTTTTTTTAAATTTATGGTATTAATTTTATTTAATAGTATGGGCAAGCAAAAAAAAATAGCCATCACTTATTTGGGTTTAACGACAGTCACTTGAAATTAATTACATTTTGTCAAGGGATGTGTATTTTCTTGAAGTAAACTACTTTGGTAGCTGAGAACCAAAAAGGAGGAGAGGCACACCTTTAACAATGGGCAAAAAAACACACTGAAACATTCAAGTAATTCATTTTTTGAAAGTATAATTCCAAACTTTTTTGTACTAACTTATGATTTTGAGGTCACTGAAATAAAACCTGTAAAACCTGATGTCATATTGTCACTTGTCAATTAACCACTAAAAAACCAGTAATTTAAAACAATCTCATATTTTTATGTATCTTATGTGCCTCACTTAACATTTAATGTATAATTGTTAATTATGACACTTACAAACAAAAAAATTGTCAATAATTTTAAAAAAGTATCTTAAAAAATTAAATTAATAGCGTTTGGTGCATAGCTTTAATATATGACTACTGTGTAAAAAGTTTTGTTTGAAATATTATATCAGAATTGTATTTTTATTCATTATTTTTCATTTTCGTTAAAAAAAACAGCATTATCCCTGTTAATTTCATCTTTACTTTCGCTAGGAATTGCTGGTTCTGCGAAAGCAAGGTCATTAAGATTTTTATAATTTTCTTTAATAATTATATATAGGCATAGAGTTTGTACAAGTATTCTTGTTCGCTGGGCCCTTTTTAACAGTAATTGATTCAATTATTTTAAAGGAATGGTCGCGATTTTTTTTTTTTTTAATAGATATTAAAATAAAATAAAATAAAAATTAAACTCTTGAAAGGATAATTTTAAAATGGCCTTTAATTGTTATTTGGAATGATATTTTTTTATTTTTTTTCCTTATGTCTTATAAAAATTCCTTGTTTAAAATTTTCAAATGACACTCGATGCAGGTGTGGGGCAAGACCCAAGTCAAAAATTTAAAGTGATTTTTTTTTGGTTTTTACCTTAGGCCAGCAACCGATTTTTAAAAAATATATGCATATAAAAGTTTCCTATATGGTGCAAACTTTTTCGCAGACAGTGTATATACACATTGTCACTTTACTTATTTACATGTCACAAACACATGTGTCAGAAAAATAAATTATTTTCAAACAGTGAATTACAGACATATGTATGTGGGTTTACGAAATTTTTATATACAAAATATAAACGTTTACCTAATGTTTTTAATTTTTGGTGAAAATGCAAAGTCTTGACTTTTCATTCGCCATATTTGTTTATTATTTTTCACAAAATTTTCCTGCATTAGATTCATAACTTACGAATTTTATTTTTTAAATTTAATTTGCATACAAAAAGTTAAATGTATACCTCTTGTTTAAATATTTAGATAAATCCTTCGTAAGAATAATGAAAAACTAGCAATTTTCATTCGCCATTTTTTAAAATCATTTTTTGATGCTTAAATCATGATCAGCGACACAGAAAACCCCTGGGTACTTTTTTTTTCAAAATACATAAAGTATATATCAAGTAATTAAATTTATTGTTTACTATTTTGGTTACAAAATAATTGGTCTAATCACCAGCTGCAAAACTAGTTTATTTCTGCAGCCAACATCCTTCTTAACAAGTTACAACTACAATAACACTAAAATCTTGGACTTTCATTGTTTTTATTTGTTAATTGATACACACATTTCAGTTGGTGATGTATCTCCAACCATTTTCAAGTGATAACTCACTTGAAAACGGTTAGAGATATGTCACTAACTGAAACGTTGTGTATCAATTAATAAATAAAAACAATGGAAGTCCAATATTTAAGTGTTATTAAAACCATAACATTGTCTAACATTTTCAAAGAAAATTTACAACTAGTTTAACATGGATTCCCTTAGACCCAAATTAGTGAAAGCTTTTCCTTAAATTTTACCACTTCGCTTATACTATAAGTAAATATAAAAATGTTATCTTGGAGGTTTTTATACATTTTAGGTAATTTTATTATTAGGTGATCGAGCATATTTTAGGGTCCGGTGTCGTTTAGCTCCATTCGATTTGAAAAAAATAAAAATTACAGATAAAAAGAACACATTGAATAATTGCGAGAAAACTTTGTTAAAATAAGTAAAACATGTTTCCCCACTAAAAGATAGCTAATACGATAAGCTAATTTTACACAATGATATTTTCTTACTATTATTCTAGACTGTGTTCTTAGCAGTTTTAAATAGTAGTCTTAGAAAAAATAAATAAGCAAATTATGTTTTTTTTTAAATAAATCCAGCGCAATCAATCACGATTTAACATATTCACACTAAAAGTACGTATTTGGAAAAATTTTACGTGAAATTAGGTGAGGGAGAGTCGAGCATTCGACATCACCAAGAGGAGGGAGATCAATTGCCAAAATCGCCTAAGATAAGGGACGCCTTTCTATACACGTGTTCAAACTAAGTCGGCACTATTGCAAACTTTATAGAAAGATCGAGGAAATTAGCAAAGTTGAATTTTTTGAAAACAAGGATGATAATAAAAATGAACATCAGATTTAGTTATTCAAAACATATACTTTTTAAATGTAACAAATTACATCCATTCAATAGAATGTAATTTTCTATACAATTAGTTATTTACTTTTTCTAAAATAAGAATAGCTTATTTCAATTTAAAAGTATTTTCCATAGGGACGAGGAATGGAATTTTAAATCGCATTCTTGTAAAATTATCGTAGTATGCTATGACAGAATAAAAGGAACAAAAGATAATATGTCCCATCCGCCATGATGCTTTATAATAACTAGTAAATAGAAGGCAACAGTTTGTGTCTGTTTTGGGTAAAAATATTTGACCATCATTTCAATCACAAAAGGCGTTTTAGCTTAAACGTCATGGTCTCCATCATTGGATCAAAATTGTTGGACCCGTGTTTTATAAAATACATCCTAACAAGGCGGAACGATATCTGAATTTATTAAGAAATGAGTTGAGGATTTGTGATAATTCAATATGCGACGTCAGCAAATGTTTTTTCAATAGACTTAGTTACTTATCACAACATTGTGTGTTGATTTGTTGAATGAACATTTCAAACAAGGGTTTAGTTAAACGTAGGGGCCATGACTCTGGCCCTGCCAGTTCCTCCAACATAACTTTAATTTCTATTTTTGGGGTTTTCTTAAAAACCAGTTTTACAAAATACAATAGGAAGATATTAACCAACTTCAAGAGGCTATTAGAAACATCATTTGTAACATCAATGGCAATACAGTTTAAAAGGCTACGAGAAGGGTTTTAAAGTGTACCCACAAGTGCGTTAAGCAGAAAGGAGGTGTTTTTGAACATTTAATTTAATTTTTATTTTATTAAAATGCGCAATATTATTAGCATAATGTTTTTTATTATTGTTACTTAGTTATGTGTTATTATTCAAAAAAAAAACTGAAACTTCGATGTTTATTATTTACCTACATAAGTAATTAGAAGATTTGGCAAATAATAATATTCCATTATAGCGGACTTTATTTAAATTTGATTTCTGTCATAGCGTACTACAATAATTTGTACAAAAAATGCGATTTTAAGAATTCCATGACTGCCTGCGTCCAGTTATGGAAAAATACATTTAAATTGAAATAACTTTGCTATTTCTTATTTAAGGTAAAAAATGTAAATAACTAATTGTATAGAAAATTACATTCTCCATCGAATGGACGTAACAAATACAGGATGTTGCATTTAAAAAAACTATATTTTTGTGATTAACTCGTAAATCTGATATTCATTTGTTTTTTTATTATCGTCATTGTAATTAGCGTAAAAATGTACACAACTTTGCTAATTTAACCTAACTTGTATCTTTTATAATAAAAAAGTTAAAAGCAATAGTGCCGAATTAATTTTGAACACGGTGTATTCTACTAATCTGAATTAATTTTAAATAAAATGTATAAAAACTTAAAAGGTGTGTGGACCATTTTTGTAATTGTTAATAATTTTCTGTTGTTTCTTATATGATCCTTGGTAAAGTTATATTAATGTTGTTGGGTCTTAGTAGCAATAAAACGCATAATTTATTATATATGTATTTATTTTCACTTGTAACACATATTTTAATACATACTAGTTCAAATAAAACCATATTTTTACTTAGTAATCACAAGATATAAGGAACTCAAAATAAATAGATAGCTCTCTTTTTTTTTCAATTACACTTATGTAAATAAGTAAAGTTAAAGCTATGGTAAGTACAAGCCTGTTTTTTTGATTATTTATTTTCTGTTATGTTTTACGCTTAAAACAGCATATTAATTATATGCAATAAATAATAACACTTATTTACACATCGCCGATAAATATATGTAACATTTTCTATGCTAACATTAATATTTAATTGGTGTTATTTTTTTACAGTGAGTATCGCATCAAAGGTTTTATAAGTTATTTAACATTAAAAAAATGAAACTATAATAACAAAATGGGCTTAACTTCTTGTTAAAAATAGTTAGTCTTGGAGAAATCGGCGCATGAGTACCGAAAACTATTCCACCTCAATTTTTTTTATACGATTCTCTATAAATTGCTCTACTGATGATATAAATGCATGTTGCCATGGTGCCACCTGGTGCCATTTTAAACCGAAATTGTTTAAACAATTGCAAGAAATTGTTATTTTTTACCCGGACAATTTTTTTATATATACTTTATTGAAAAACAAATTAAATAGGTCCTATGACTTTTTACGATAAAGTTAATATTTTAAGAGATATTAATTTTTACAAGTGTGAAAAATTTCAAATTTGGTTACTTTTGACCGGTAAAAAAATATATATTAAAAAAAATAAAACATGAAAAATGTATTTTTTTTATTCTTTGTACAATAGTAAATATTATCCTTAATTAACATTTTTTAAAAAAATATTGTTTATATAGGTTTTTTGATTGTGTATTAAGCGCGCTCACAAGTATGCGTCCCTTACGTTTAAGGTATCGCCGTCTCTCTGACTTATACGCGCATCGCCCCTCTGTGTCCTGAATCGTAATTTATTATTTATCTTAAAAACTAGCAACTTTATTAAAATTGTTAAAGAAAACAATTTGTTTTTATAAGTTTTTTTCCTGAAATCAATTTTACAAAAGTTAGTGGAGCTTTATTTTATTGGACACTAAGTCACCGGTAGTTAATGAATACTTGATTTGTCTTAATGGCTTTGGTTATCTTTCTAAAGTCAATAATGCTACACGAATAAGTAGCTCTAGCAGTTCATGTATTGATCATATTTTTATGAAGAGTCGATCACAATTTCAGAACAATTTAGTTGTATTAAACAGTTCTTTCAGATCACCATTCTTTATTGTATAATATTGTTTTAGATAATAAAGTGGGACATACAGATAAAAAGGTAAATCGAACTGTCAAATATATTGATTATAAAAAAATTACAGAACTACTGAACGGTGAAAATTGGGAGATAGTTCTGTCAAGTCAGGATCACAATACTGCTGCCGAAACATTTATAAGTATATTACAGCAACACATAAACGCTGCAACAAAAACTAAAACTATACCTAATAAAAAAGTACTTCTTAAACCATGGATCACAGCTGGTCTCTTGACTTCTATAAGGACTAGAGACAGACTTCACAGAGCATATGTCGTAAATCCAAATAGTGATACCAGAAATAGCTATAAGAGATATCGAAGTCATTTGAGCAAGCTTATAAAAAAAACAAAGGCAAATTATTTTAGGGATGGATTGAACAATGTCAGTGGGGACCCAAAGAAAACCTGGGAAATAATTAAACAAGCAACTAATGATATTAAGTCTAAGACCAATATCTCTGTTCTGAAGAGTGCCAGTGGAAACAACCAAGAACTGGTCGATCAGGCAGACATTGCCAATGAACTTTGTAGCTATTTTGGTACTATTGGAGCCAAACTGGCCAGTAGGATAAAAAGACCCATAAGTCCACCTGATTTTTTATTACATGAAAATCAGTCACCCACCTCAATGTTTCTGCATCCCATTAATGTTGAAGAAGTATGCCAATCTATAAATTCTCTAAAGAATGATTGTTCTCAGGATGAGTTTGGAGTATCAAACAACATTGTAAAGTCTAACTACGAATCATTGATCAAGCCTTTGGTACATATTGTGGATCGGATATTTGATATCGGGCTGTTTCCGGATTGTTTTAAAAAAAGTGTGATTACTCCTTTATACAAAGGAGGAAATAAATCTGATGCAAATAATTACAGACCAATCGCAAAAACAGGACCTATTTGCAAAATAATAGAAAAATGTATAAAAAGGAGGTTACAAGGGTTTTTGGACTCGCACCACTTGTTATCCGATTCACAAATTGGTTTTAGAGAAGGAATGGGTACAGACACGGCTTTGCATGAGACAACGAAGTTTATTATCGATTGTTTTAATAGTGGATACAAGCCTCTAGCTGTCTTTTTGGATCTCTCAAAGGCGTTCGATACTGTCGACCACAATATTCTACTTTCAAAATTACATAATATTGGAATAAGGGGAAAGGTACTAGGACTGTTTAAGTCATACCTAAGTAACAGATTTCAGAAAGTAAAATTAAATTCAGTATACAGCTCTTATAATAGAGTGGAGTGTGGCGTACCACAGGGGACAGTACTTGGACCTATATTGTTCTCCGTTTATATCAACAATCTACCAAATGTTGCACATAACATTAAAACTCTTTGTTTTGCTGATGATACAGTTGTCCTGTGCAAGGGAGCATCTTGGGTCGAGACCTTTGGGAGAGCTGAGAGAGCAATGACTTATGTAAAGGCGTGGATGGATCTAAATTCATTGACACTGAATGTAAACAAAACACATTTTATGTGTTTTTCTATTGATAAAAGGGGTTTACCCACGAGGAGTAATCTTAAGGTTCACTCATCTGAGTGTGATTTTTCCAGTGACTGCGAATGTTCTGGTAGTATTGAGTCGGTAGAGAGTACCAAATATCTGGGTCTGTATTTCGATCAGTTTTTAAAATGGAATATTCATACTGAATACACTAAGAACAAGCTAAGGAAACTTGTATATAAATTTTATGAATTGCGTAACATTTTGAATAGAGAGACTATTATAACCGTTTATAAGTCATTGGCAGAATCGTGTCTGAACTATGGTATTATTTGTTGGGGATCTGCTCATAAGAATGCTCTAAATAATGTTATCATTGCACAAAAATATATTTTAAAGATAATAACATTTAAGCCAAGACTATTTTCTTCTGACATACTTTATGAACAGACTGGAGTTTTTACGATTAATCAGTTGTATATAAAAAATATTTTAAGATTTTCCCTTACCAGAAATATATTTCAAAACTTTATCAACCATCGCATCATGACAAGAGCCAATCTCGGTCAAAATTTAACATTACCTTACACCCATTATAGGGTTACACAAAGATCTATTACCTATGTAGCTCCTAAAATTCTTAATATCTTGCCGGTACAGTTTAAAAATAAAAACTTTAAAAATATTAAAAAACAATTGGACTTGTGGATCAAAAATAACACCCAAAGGATAAAATATATGGTAGAATTTTTATAAGAGATATTTACAGGGCATGCATGGTCATCGCTGTCACACTACCATGCACTTGAAATGCTTATAATATTGTCATTAGAATATAAAATTGTTATAGTATAAATAGGTAAAGTTTAATATAAATTTATTGTCATTGCCATTAGGGAAAAAAATTGTCAGAGTATAGATAGCTAAAGTTTAAGATACATTTGTAATATTTGCCAAATTTACAATGTGCACACACAGACCTATGTCCATTGTGCACATAATTACTTTTAGTTTTTGTTTGTACTATAGTATTGATTATTGTTGTAATTGTAATAATTGTAATTGTAATAATGTTGTATGCAGTAGTAAGTAATAAATTATTATTATTATTATTTATTTTAGTTGTAAGCGCGCGTAATAAACAATCAAAAAACCTGTATAAACAATAAAACATTTTCAAAGCCTAATTAAGGATATTAACTATTGTATAAAAAAATAGAAAAATATATTTTTTATGTTTTATTTTTTTTTAATATATATTTTTCATGGGTCAAAAGTAATCAAATTTGAGATTTTTCGAACTTTTAAAAATTTATATCTTCAAAAATATTAACTTTATCGTAAAAAGTCATAGGACCTATTTTATTTGTTTTTCAATAAAGAATATGAAAAAAACTTGTCCGGGTAAAAAATAACAATTTCTTGCAATTGTTTAAACAATATGGCACCAGGTGGCGCCATGGCAACATGCATTTATATCGTCAGTACAGCAATTTAAAGAGGATCGCATAAAAAAATTGAGGTGGAATAGTTTTCAGTACTCATGCGCCGATTCCTCCTAGACTAAGTAGCTATGTTCTCTATTGGGACAGATCCATATATTAAAAAGTCTTCGTTGTGCTCTTGCCAAGATGGGACCGCTTCGGTTCTGGCTCTGGGGTATAGAACCTGTGCGTGAACAAAAACTATTGACCGTTATAAACTTCCAGATCACTTAAAATAAAATAAATAAAAAGAAGTAAAAAAACGCTTTAACAATCAACACATCGATCAACATTTCAGTTGCAAGTCTACACAATTTTCAGGATTGAAATCAATCTTGAAAATTTATTGAAACCTAAAAAATAATTAAAATTATTTTAGTTTATATAAAAAGTAAGGTTATCACTTAGAAACGGTTAGAGATACATTTCTAACCAAAAAGTTGTCCATCAATTAACAAACATCATAACATCACCTGACATATTGGGTGGTATTGATTTCTATATACCACCTAGAAGTTTAAGAATGTCTCCTCTGTTGTCTTCCAAGCATTATAATACCTTACATGCTCAGAATATGCCCCTAAACAGGATCATTAAGTCTGTAAATAGTTTCCCCGCTTAGACTTCTTTGGCTTGTCTGTTAATGCTTTCAAAAGTAGGCTGAGAAGGTCTGATTCTGGGAGGCTAATGATAGTGTTAGAAAATATTAGCTATATTGAATTTTAATTTTATGTTTTTTACTTTAGTGTAAATAAATGTAAAAATGGTGTATCCCTTAAGTAAATAAATAAATAAATAAATAATGACAATTGACGTACAAGATTTTAGTGTTATTAAAACTATAACATTGTCTAACACTTTTAACAATGAGAGATATTATAACTTGAGCTTTTTGTTGAAAATAAAATTGCGTCATAAATGACATTACATCATACATTTTCGACAATCAGCTCTTTGAATACCATACATTTTTATATCAAAATTATTTTTATCTTAAAAACTGTGGTTTTAATTGTTTAAGGGTTTTTTGGGCTTTTTCTGTATTTGTTTCTAGTCCAGTAACTGAAGACCTGAAAGTACCCAAATCTGTAAATAAATCTGTACAGTTTTCATTTGTGAAGCAATTCTTAGGTCTTCGCGGATGCTTTCGAGCGAGAAAAAGTTTATCAACATTAACAGGTGGGAAAGGGCTGAAAATGGCCTCTCAAGGCCCGAAAAATGGGTTGCCTGCTAATATCTGCCAAAATATGCGAATTGAAGAATTTTTGTTTAGACAAAAAATAAAGATTGCCTTGAAATCTACAAAAATGGTCCTTATAATTTATTTCGAAAAATCGATAGTTTTTGAGATAACGGGACCCAAAAGTCCCCTCATTTTAGCTGCCGCTCTACCGCTAGCATGCCGCTATCTTTATGGAAACACTTATAAGCGGGCGGACGAATTGTTCCATAACTCGGGCAATAATGTACATTTTTTAATCATTTAAAGTTTATCGAAATGGGAAAACCCGTATCTATCATTGCATATGAGTTTAGGTCCATTCTGTTTTTTTTTTCACAATATTTTGGGAGTATCTCATTAATTTATTGATATTTTTAAAAAATGGTTTGTTAATAACATTTCTTTTTTATAATGAGACCTTAGCAAGTGTTCAATGATTCCAGAAAATTTCCTTCACAATATTTCTTGCGTTTTGATATAAAATTGTTTTGCCCATCTGCATTTTTTAGTAAAAAACTACTACTATATACCACATCTATTCAGTGTGTCTCAGTCCCAAAAATGAGTTTACCGTGAATATCTGCCAAAGTATGCGAATTAGAAAATTTTTGTTAAGACAAAAAATGAAGATCACCTCGAAATCTACAAAATTGGTCCTTACCAGTTTTTTTGCAACACCAATATTTTTCACAAAAACGTCCAAAATTCATAACATTCCACACTGGATAGATGTGGCTAAACGGCTAAAAAATGCAGATGTGCAAAACAATTTTTTATCAAAACGAAAGGAAGATGGTGAAGGAAATTTTCTGGGATCATTAAACACTTGCTAAGGTCTCATTGGAAAAAAGAAATGTTAATAACGAACCATTTTTTCAAAAAATATCAATAAATTAATAAGATACTCTTAAAATATTGTGAAAAAAAAACTTTGACCGCTTTTTTCATTATTCTAGAAAAATCAGAATGGACCCAAACTCATATGCAATGATAGGTACGAGTTTTCACATTCCAATGAACTTTGAATGATTAAAAAGATGTACATTTTTGCCCGAGTAATGGAACAATTCTAGCGGTAGAGCGGCAGTTAAAATAAGGGGACTTTTGGGTCCCGTTATCTCGAAAACTATCGATTTTTGAAAAAAAATTGTAGGGACCATTTTTGTAGATTTCATAGCAATCTTCATTTTTTGTCTAAGCAAAAATTCTTCAATTCGCATATTTTGGCAGATATTAGCGGGAAATCCATTTTTCCGGTCTTGAGGGGCCATTTTCAGCCCTTTCCCACCTGTTAATGTTGATCAACTTTTTTTCGCTCGAAAGCATTCCCGAAGACCTAAGAATTGCGCCACAAGGGAAAACTGTACAGATTTATTTACAGCTTTGTCCCTTCATTTATTGGACTATTCAGGCGATTTCGAGTGTATGAGTGTTAATACTTCCTATGTGGGCACATAATTTTGACTCTGGGACCGGGACGGAACTAGTCCCATCTTGGCGACTCCACAACACACATTTTTACCAATAGCAGCATTTAAAACACCAAAACTAAAGGTTGTTTTTCATGGTATCGAAAAAGCATACATATTATATGTTGAACATCTTAATAACATTAATGCAATGTTACAATATGCCACATTGAAGTGATATTCTAAATATTAAAGTTTTCTACTTCTCTGTGCTTTATAAAATAACATATTTTGAAACGTCAATTTTTTAATGGAAAAACAACTGTATAATAAATTTAATTGGTCAATTATTACCTATCTAATATCTCTAAAATCTATGTGTCCTACACAAACTTATAGAATAGTCATGTTAATAAAAATATCGTGTAATAATTAAAGAAATATTAAATAATTTTATAAATTTCCATACTAAGTTGTAATATAAGTTCACAATATTTAGTGATATGATCATCCAAGGGTTAAAGAGTAACGCCTTTTAAATAATGTTTAGTAAAATTTAATAGATTTTGCTGGCGCTCTTTTAAATTCCACAAAAACATAATTTTTAACATCCTGGCTCTACTGCAAAGGCAAGAGTATTGGCTTTTGGCCTTTTAATGAGTTTTTTTGAGCGCAGTGATACAGGGAAACTAAGTACAGGGTTTTCATTTATATTTTGACACCTACTCACAAGCATAACTAAAAAGGATAGAAAAAAAGTTCTTGTATAAAAGTTTCATATTTTTTTATTTATTTATTATCTTTTGAGCCTAACGAAAAAAACACGGAAACAAAAAATTTAAGAAATATAAATAAGTTAACTTTTTTAAATGGAACACCATTTATATTTTTGTTTAGAATGAAAGGTTTATAGTTTGCTGGCATTTTGTTTAGCCGTTTTTTCTAACTCACTATCTCAACGAGAAATATGGTTTTTGGATAAGAAGATATGGTACTCTTAGATGGCCGCCAAATAGCCCCGATTTAAACTCCCTTGATCAATTATGCTCAAAAGATAATAAATAAAAAACTATGAATCTTTTATACAATACGTTTTTTCTATCCTTTTTAGTTATCGTTGTAAGTGGGCGTCAAAATATAAATAAAAACCCTGTACATTTTGAGCTTTGGTAACAATGAGCGTTGTCAGGTGCAATCTGAGGTTTTCACTAGAAAGTTTGACATTTTTTACAATAACCTTCTTTAGAACGTTTTGTTACGTAAGCACGATTTGCGTTGTTTACAGTCACTTAAAAATTTGTGTCTCAGCAAAAAAATGAAATTAAACTATGTAAAATTAGGAAACTTTTTTCTTCTAGGCGTTTTTTCCTAACCTGTCAAATGTAGGGAGGGGGGAAGAATGAATGTATATTAAAAAAAAATTAAAAACTTTTTTTCGGCTTAACCGATTTTGATAAACTAGGTTTCGTTTCAAAGAGCCTTTACCAGGGCTCAAGATAAAATCTTGGTATACTTAATTTATTTTTTTTGTTTTATCCCTAGAGACTGATTTGTGTCAAAGTTATAGATTTTGTTTCTTTTTCGAAAAATTTAAATACAATGGTACTATTATTATAAGCTCATTAAAAAGAGTATAAAAAAGTCAAGAAACTGGTGAAAACCGCATTTTGATATCTTAATTAATTCTTGACTTTTTACCGAAAAACTGCATTGCTCGTATCCTTTCCTATTTTAAGTTGTCAGATAACGCGGCGTTTTTATCAAGAATGCTATGACAACAAAAACCATTTGTTTTTCTACGAATACTAAATAATATCAATATTTGCCTAACTATTTGTTATCAACAATTTAATAACAGGATTCATAATCATACGGCTCGTGGATAATAATAGCTGATTTATTATTATCTACGGGCTTTGGCTAATTGTATCTTTATTGTGCTGGATTAGGATGTAAATTTCCAGTTTCTCTTGCCAAACGTCTAAACACTTTTTTATTAAAATGCCGTCTTTCGGAATATCTTATGGCATATTGTGTTGCAGCAATAGAGGCATTTTGAAATTTTCAACATAAACGGCGATCATCTCATATGCCTCGTTGGAATCTATATATATAATTTGCTAATGTGGATATAGTATGTAGGTAGGAATATATATTTATATATATATGTAGGTAGGTATATATATTTATTTGTCTGTCCACGTGATTTTGAAGTTATGGCTTGAGCTAAAATCATGAAATTTTGCACAGTGGTAGTCTTTAGCAGTGGCTAGAACCTAACAAAGCCCGTTTTTTGAATTTCGCCCCCCAGGACAAAAATAGGAGCAAAAAGTGTTTTTACCGTTAGCCGTACGGAAGGCGTCTTACGGAGACAGAGGCTACTTAATATTGTCTCGCTTTTCATCTAGTAAGACATAATTTAAGATTACGTAATAACGATTAACACTACTAATAATAATAACGAACTGCGATGAACAATAACTAAATTTAATATTATCAGGTTTGACAAACAATTCACTTGTCATTTTTGACGTCTCTGTTTTCTGTGATCTTTGTCGTCCCGGCACTCTTTATAGAAACGCCGCGTTGTTTATCTGACAGAAATAGGAAAGAATACAAGTAATGCAGTTTTTTTGGAAGCAAGTCGAGAATCATTTAAGATATCGAAATGCGATTTTCACCAGTTTCTTTACTTTTTTATGCTCTTTTTAATGGGCGTATCATAATAATACCATTGTATTTAAATTTTTCGAAATAATTGACAAAATTTATAACTTTGACACAAATCAGTGTCTAGGGATAAAACAAAAAAATAAATAATTATACCAATATTTTGTCCTAAGCCCTGATAAAGGCTCTTTTAAAAAAGATCCTATATAGTTTATCAAAATCGGTTAAGCTGAAAAAAAGTTATTTAATTTTTTGAAATAAATACTCGTTCTTTTCTTCATCCTATATTTGACAGATTTGGGGAAAAATGCTTGGAAAAAAGTTTCCTTATTTTACATAGATTGTGAGAAAACTATCAACGACATAAGTTAATAAGGCATATTTTTTAATTTTGATTTTAGTTTTACACCCTCTAGAGGTGAAATTAGAAACTTGAAAATAATTTCCAGCATTTTCTCGAGGCCGGTTTTACCATAAATATATTTTTTCCGAAAGCAAGGCGATGAAGGGTTCTCGAGATACCGCCGGAGGACGACCTTATTAGGACACCCTGTAGAGAAGGGACACCCTTAACAAAAGTTTTACAATATTTTTATTAACTTAACAGTATCTAAATATTTTTTAATATACCATAACTAAAATTTCCATTACCCTGTTACCAAAAGTATAGAGCTAAAATAAATATCATTCGCCAATATCACAGATAAATTTTAAATAATGAAAGGTACGTTCGTAAATCCTAAAAAAACACAAATGTATTTTAGAAGTTATGATCACTGTCAATAATATAATTATTTCGTTAAAATATTCTAGTCTAGTCAGGAAGTGAGTTTTCTTCGAAATATAAGTAGAAAGGTACGAAGAATATGAGCGATGGCTTATTCGACGTGGATTGCAATTCTGAGAAATGCGTCAATCAATTTTTTTTCCGCAAAAAAGGTACAATTGTTATTAACAAAAAACGAAAAATAATAAGCCAATTTGTTTTTTAGTGGTAACTCAAAAACTATACAAGATAGCGGGAATTGCAAAAACGATCCGTTAAAATCAGGAAATATTCGATAAAAAACTTCTATTCATGGATCTCTAGCTTTAATATTTATACAGTAAAACTTGTGTTAACGGACACCCTTATATATCGGCCACCTGTGTTATCGGCCACTTTCAAGCTAACAAAAATCTGCTTTATAGGAAATCCCGTATATAAAAACCCATAGATAATGGACACCCTTATAAAACAGCCACGGCCAGACAAATCTCCATTTTTATAACCTATTTCAGGTAAATCAACCTTTTTATATTGGCTGGAAATTCTTTGGGCTAATTTGTATTTTATTATTTTATGATTGTATTCTGCAAAATTTAAAGGTGAAAATACCCAACAATAATATTTATGGCCAGGTTCAAATAGCATTAGTGGCTTTGGGGATTATCTTCACATTATATTTTTAGTTGTGTCTTTAATCGATGAGAATACAAGTTATCGTGTTTGGAATCAAAAAGTGTTTAATCATATCCCAAAACGAAATAGTTTGTCACTAAAAGAAAAAATTGATGTTATCACGAAAAGTAAAAAGTACGCTTTGGGTTCGCAAAAACTGGCTGAAAAGTTTGGTGTTGGAAAATCCCAAATAAATGATATTATCAGGAATAAAGCTAAACTAAATCGAATGTTTGAAGAAGGTGTTAATTTAGAACAAAAGAGGAAATTCCAGAAGTCGGGAGGATTGGCAGTAGATCAAGTCGTCTACAATTGGTTCTGCAAAGCAAGAGGTAAAAATGTTCCAATATCTGGACCCTTAATTAAACAAAAAGCAGTTGAGGCAAGCAATTTAGAAGTGGAAAATTTTGTAGCCTCGAATGGTTAAACAATTGTTACCTGGCAGTACTGACCACCCTTCTATAAAGGCCAATTATTCTTAATTTTATGGTGGCCGTTATAGACAAGTTTAACTGTAATTTTAATTTGTTGCTGAAAGTAGACTCCGCGTGCCCGTTTCGGGACAAGGACGCTCCCTCTATAGTGAGTACTGCATCTACATGAAATTTTTAAAGCTCTAAATAGTGATTTAAAAAATTATGATGTCAACTAAATGGCTTTTTTTTCGTTTTTTGTTAATAAAAATTGCATTTTTTTGCAGAAAAAAATTTACATGACACATTTCTCAAAATTGCAATCCGCTTCGAATGAGCCACGATTTTTCGTACCCTTCATTTTTTGCAGGAAACTCCTTTTGACTGGATTTAAGAAAACAGTGCAATATACAGGGTGACTCCGACCATGGAAAAGAATATGTAGCTGCACAGCTCAGCTGTTTTTTCTACAAAGTCGAAAAATGTTGTAGTTTAACAGTGACTTAGATTTTTTTGAACTATGACTCGTTATGGTCCTAGAACTATTGTATTATTAAAAAAATAATAATAAATTGCAATAGGTTGCTAACTTTTAAGTTAGTAATAGAAGCTGCTACTATTACAGTTAAATTAGGATTACTAGACGCTAATTCAGGACAAATTAAACTGTTAAAGGTTCAGTTTTAGTTAATAGATTAGAATTAGTATCATATCAGACTATAGACACTTTAGATATGTTCTATTTTTCTGTAACGGGTTAATTTATTATAAAATATTCTTTGGGCCACGCGCCAGTCATGCCAAAAAAGACCGCTTTGGTCCAGGTCCCATGAAATTGTATACGCGCAGGGGCGATCGACTCTTCTGAACTTGCAAATTAGGATACTTAAAAAACTCGAAAAACTCCTTTAAAAATTTTAAAAAACTCATCAACGTTTTGGTGATAAGTCAGTCCACGTATTTGGGATATCAAAGAAGCGTTAAAATTAGAATTATTGAAATTAAATTAAAACAAAAAATCGGAATTTTTAAAAAATTTTAAAGCAAAATATAAATTATTTTAAATTTATTATATATTGTTTACAATTTAATACATTTTGTTTGTATATTTTATATATTTAAAACGGTGACCAAATTATCACTAACACATTAATAGTTTTTTTTTAAATGTTTAAAGAGTTGCTAGTTCGAAGGGATCAATTGATTCTGTGCATGCAAGAATATATATTTTTCACTAATTATACACGGTTTTATTTATTTTTCTGTCAGTGTTCGGCAACCTTGCCATTATATTAAATATATTTTGTTTATGAAGAATCTTATAACTTTATTGGTTTAAGATTTAAACTTATTTAAAGAACTTGTGCATTTGAACTACTCAGTCAGTGGCGTAACTAAGTAACACGTCTATATATTAGTAGTTCAAATCAATTAATATATGTACTAAAAATGGGGATGAACGACGTTGCCAACTTGGCATAAAAATAATCAGTTGTAAGAAACTCGTCTTATTATCACCAGTCAATGTCGTTCAAATAAAACAAAATAAAATATAATTAAGAAACACCCAGACGATCTTAACCTTCCACTTCGTTTCAAATACTCGACTTAAACAAATACGTTGTTTACTAATTCTAGCCTGTTAAGCAATCACCCTTTTATAAAAAAATCGATACTATAGTCTTGATAATAAACGTTAACCTACTTGGTCAAATTTGATATTATTAGTCTTTTTAATTACCTAGAATTTTTTTAAAATCATTTTATAGAATATTTATTATAGGTACAATAAATTGGTGTTACTATGTTTTTACGTATAGTAATATAAATACCAAGGTTTTAATGATATAATCGCTTATGGATTTACTTTGGAACTGGAGGTTCACATTGGATTTTTAACAACGGACTCTTAAAAGCTAAAGTGTATCAAGTGAAAAGTTCAAATTTTAAGTCTGAATGGCGTTGGTCAATAAGCAAAATTGCAGATATTGGGCACCTTCCAACCCGAAGGAGTTACACCCTCACGTTGTACGCGTCGATCAAAAACTCTCCCCGCTCCTTCTCATCTTTCTTTCCCGCACCATTCAAACTTGAAATTGGAACTTTTCCACTGGATTGGATATACTGGATAATTTAAATTGTGGCAAAGTTGTACAATTACCAGTACGTACTGTGTGTATGTATGTTTTAATTTTTTCCCAAAAAGTGCTAAAAATACAAACAAATGATAAACAATTCATTTAAGTTGCATTTGCGTACCACTTTCTAAAATAGAAAGAGGTAGCCTTCTCATATTGTTAAATAGCCTGTTTGTTAAAGTACATAGTGTGTTTCGTCCGCATGTGGCTCCTCAGGGTATCAATTCTGCTGTACGTAGCTGGACAGTAAGGGCAGAATGATCTTTGGGGCGTATGAGAGTGGAAGTGGTGCCATCGGTTGGTGACTTCCTTACTACAGGCTTTACAACGCCACAGAAGTACGTTGAAGGGGGAGGCTTCGAACATCTCATATATAGGAAAGAGTCCCGTTGGTTCCGTTGGTGATGCCGTTGGTTCCATTGGTGATGCCGTTGGTAAGAGATTCCGCGTTGGAGGCTAGAAAAGCAAAAAAAAAATGAATTAGTGTTGTTTTTACAGTTTAAAACAACGTTTTGCACTGTAAGATAGAAAACTAAAGAATCAAAATAAATGATGAGTAAAGTTGAAAGGTTTTAAATTGTCAGAATATGGTGTTTTTTTAGTATTAATTTTAAATGACATGCTATTTTATTTTTAAACCTTTACATTTAAAGTTAATTTACAAATTATATTATATAATTCAGCAGCCACAGCAAAAAGACTTTTTGCTTCCGCCGTTGGAAAAGTAAGTCAGTAAAAAACAACCTAACCTTATAAAGTCCTTGTTCATGTTTACTACCTTTGGTCCTCCTTAACTTTATTAATACAACTTATTAACAAAGTATTTATAGGGCTTTTGTTATGTTAAAAAGAATACAGATAACTTCTTTTGAAAGTGTATTGGAAAAAATTTCTTTTGTTAAGCCTATTTCTGTTAACAAATCGACTGTTACGGCAACTCGGCAAATAAATTGATACATCCTTGGCATTTATGTTAAAACATCATATCCACTGAAGTAAAACTCTACAGTTTACAGGTCCTCCAGTTTTTAAAAGCGTCTTACGGTAATTGTCTCAAAAGTTGTCTCCTTTCCGATTTTGATCAAATTTGGTATACGGTGGTTTTTTGGGGCGCTGATTAGGAATCTGAAAAAAATGTTTTTTCGGCAACGTTTCGTCTTCGAGATATTCAAAGGTGAAAATCAAACTAACCTCATTTTTACTATATTCCCCCTTCTTTTTGTACACAATTATTGATATTTACACTAAAGTGACGCACAATATTTTATAAACACCTTTTAAAACCTTGTATTTTTATTAATTTTACACCTTTTTTCCATTAAATTGCGAAATTTCAAGTTCAAAGGCAGCAGTGATCTTGGCTAATGAAATTCCTAGTATATACATGGTTGCGGCGTGTAAAAGTGAAAGTTTGCAATAAAACCTAAAAGTGTAAAATAAATAAAAAAAAAATCAAGTTTTTAAAAGGTTTTTGTGAAATATTGTGTGCCAATTTAGTGTAAAAATCAAGAATTCTGTGCTACAAAAAAAGGAACCGACGGCACGACGGCGACCAAAGAAATGCCGTCGCTGCCGATGTAGCAAACCCTTTGATGTCTCCCTTGTGTGTCACTAAGAGGAAAAGCAAGACACAGAAACGCTGCTGTCAAAGGCTGGCACGACGTAAGTCGAGAGTTTCTGTGGTCTTGCCTCCTTGTGGCGCACAAGGAAACAAACAATATTTTACTGAGGAAGGCGCTAAGGTGGCAGTGGCAAAATTACAGGAAACAATACTAACATGCAATTCCCGGCACCTTCATTTTCACACCCACCTTTAGAGGCGCTTACCGCTCCCTCGGTGGTGTGTAACCGGCTCATAGGCATCCCTCCTCAACCCTCACACACAATTACCGCCCCTATAGAGCGGGTAAATCGACAAGATAAGAAAAATCGCGCCCAAGGGGATGAATTTCCCAGGCACGGGGAATATCGGAAGCAATAGAGTAAATAAGATTAGTTTGATTTTCAACTTTGATTATGAATATCTCGGAAACTAAACGTTGCCGAAAAAACATTTTCTCAGATTCGTAATCAGCGCCCCAAAAAACCCCCGTATACCAAATTTAGTCAAAATAGGAGAGGAGGCAACTTTCGATACAATTACCCGTCTTACTTTTCCTTTGATATGTTTCAATAAAAACGTCTTACATTCATTTTTAGTAACAACAAAATTAATCTAGATATTACGATTTACATTAGAAAATAGAAAAAGGTAACAAAAAATATCCAAAATGCCAAGAAGTCAATAGTGTGTCAGAGACTGGTGGCTATGCTAAATATCAAAATTATTCAAATTGTTTTGTTAATTACGTTTCATTCTTACCCATATCTATAAAAACTAACACTAAACTTTGACAGAATTATGTGTTTTAGCATCTCAGGTATTTAATATTACCTTTTTCTATTCTTTAATTTTAATCGAATTTTTTTTTAATTAAGTTAATTCTGTTGTGATAAAAAATAAATACGAGATTTTTTTACTAAAACGTGTTGAAAAAAGTAAAAAACTTTTAAAAATTAATCAATAAACAGGAAAAACGTTAATTTTATTTCGTTCATCTGTTATTTTACTTCAAATTATTTTTATGAGTAATCTACGAAAATATACATACCGGGTGGTGCGTCGCCGAGCGGAACATAGGAAATCCCATGTAAATTTTAAGGGGGTCACTTATTGGCTCCCTGTATATTTTACAGACAAAAAGTAAGACAACTTTTTGAAGAGACCAATCTGACAAGACCTTGTGCCAAGTTTTAAACAATTTTAATAAGCGAATCTTGTATTATTTAATTAAATGTAATTGCTAAAAACCAAACAGACACCAGTTAATTGAATATTGTCTCTGACATGAGGAAAAGTGTCAATAAATCAGTGACAGGCGGTATTTCAAAAAAAAACATGAATTATTTAATCGACGAAAAAGTATCCATAATTAAGTGGCATTATGGGAAACAGTTTTAGAGCAGTATCTCATCAAGCCCATTCCGTCCATTTCAACTATTAAACGTATTGTCAGTAAGTTCGAGTCCAAAGGTACCGTAATAAATAATTGTAAATGTTCAACTCAGGATATCGAAAATAGAGCCGAAGAAAGAGAGAACAGAGATCTTAATATTCTACTGAGTGTGGAGGAAAACAAAATGGTTAGTACGAGGGTTCTTGGGAAAGAGGTAAATAAACATCATACAACGGTATTGCGCACTTGCACACAAATATTATTTGTATAAATTCGAAAATTATCAAGAGCTGCAGGAATGAGATAAAGAGCGAAGAATGGAAATTTGTTTTAAAATGAAAGACCAAATAACGATAGGAATTTTTTAAAAATATTTGTTTTACCGATGAATGGACATTCACCCTCAACAATGAACCAAATGTTCAGAATTGCCGGTATTGGAGCCACGAAAATGAATCTCGCTTTGTTCATACTCGGACACAATATTCCCAAAAAACAAATGTATTCGTGGGAATTATCGGACACCATATTATTGGACCCTTTTTAATGGGCTATAACCGGACAGCAGAAACCTATTTGGACTTATTTCAAAATTAAATTGGAGCGGCCTTGGAAGAAGTTGTTCGGGAAGATCAAATGATCTGGTACCAAGTGCCCCACCATAATGCCCGTACCTATGGTTAGAGAGTACCTGGAAAATGCTTTTAACGACAATATAGTTGGTCCACGGTACCGGATACTTTGGCCAGCCAGGTCACCTGATCTTCACTTCTTTCTGTGGGGTCACTTAAAAAGTTTCATTTATAAAAGTGTAAAATTTGAGACACTAAAGCAGCTACAAAACGCTATTTCGTTAGAATGTAATAAAATTTCGCAATATTAACTTAGCAACGTTAGAAATGAATTTTATGATCGGTTGGGATATTGTTTAGCTATTAAAGGGGGGTTGTTTAAACATTTGATTAATTAATGTATTTTTGTAATTCTCTATTATTTTTAAAAGTATTTTATTTCATTTTATTTTTTTACACCTAGGAAAAGATTAAGAGTTCAGTAAGTTCATTTCTCTTTTTTCGGATCTTTTTTCGATTTTTTGAGTTAAACATTCACAATTATTTATTGCGATGGCTTTGGACTCGAATTTACTGACAATGCGTTTAATGTAGAGAAGCGTCAATCGTGAATGATTCGATCGCAGTGACCGAATCGTTTATGAATATTGAACGATCGAATCCCGTACGCTCGCAGTGATCGAATCTCTACCCGACTGAAAGACAGAAAGTAACGTAACGAATGAAGTTGTGTTGTCTGGCTGGCGACTGGCTTGGCTTCGCCCGCTCCGCTTGCAATCATTTGTTCGATGACTAGTGTTGTTACAATCAATAACCGGTCCAGTGTGCCATGTGTCACCATATCGAAATATCGATCGATCGACCATCGCTGCGACCTTTGGTTTGGTACGCTTATAAAAATGATTGATTAAATGAACGATTGAAAAGATTGGATCATTTCAGAAATCAATCAATGATTGATTCGATCGCCAGTGAATGATCGAGTTACCTATCTCTAGTTTAATGGTTAAAATGGACCAGATAGGCTTGATGGGAAAATAAATTGAAAATATTTCAGATACTGCTATTGGTTTAATTAAATTCTAGTATATATATTTTTTTAATGATCGATAGTAATAATTGTTATTAGTTAAACTTAATTGTTACCTTAAATAAAAGGTTTGATAAAAAAATAAGGTTAACGTGTCTTTTACTTTAAATGTAATGGTTGTGAGATTGATGAAAGAAAAAAAACATTCCTTGTATTCGGCTGTACATCAGATTTGACAAAGCCTTATAACAAATTGTTTGCTGGTGTCTGTTTGGTTTTACCTGAACCGAAAATTTGGTAATTTTGCAATTGCATTTAATTGAATAATTTAAGATTTGCTTATTAAAACTTTTTGAAACTTGGCACGAGGGTTTGTCAGGTTGGTCTCTTTAAAAAGTTATCTTACATTTTTTCTGTAAAATGTAGGGGGGAGCCAATAATTAACCTCCTTAAAATTAACATGGGATTTCCTATGTTCCGCTCGGCGACGCACCACCCTGTATATGGCTTATTATACAGACCGATACATAAACTATTATCTTAGTTTAGGTCACGCTTTCTTGGTTCTACCAAATTTAAGAACATCACCTTCAAAATTTACAGATCGTATTTTATCTCTTGTACTTCCATTTCAGCCCTTGTAAAGTAAGAATAAGGTTTGGAAGCTACAGACTCTTTTCGGGAAAGGACTGCTGTAGGCGCGAAAAACGGATTTTACTCCTAATTTCCAAAGGGGAACTTACTTTGTCATTTAAGGAGGGTAAGTTTAATTCGTGCAAAAAGGGGCATATTTTAGCGAATTTTTTTGGACGACACAGTTAAAATCTATTTATTAAAACTAGTGCTACATTACAGTATAACATTCGAACAATATTAAATAAAATGTTCATGAAGAAATAATAAAAAATACAGCAATTATTTAGAAGCTTCTCGGAAAAAAAGTAGAATTGCGGTGTCCCTCATAACTAGGTGCTGGATTATCTAAAGTAAAAAAACAAGTTTTTTCGTTAAGATAATCTCTTTTTCCAGGTAACGCTAAAATGGTTTTTCGAAATTTTATTTTTTTACTTTTTGGAAACAATTTAAAAAATTGGCCAATTTGTAACTGTAAAATAAAAAATATTAACAAATTTGCCAAAAGCTCCCCAGCGTTACCTCGTAAATTATGTACAGAAATACTGTTCAAAGTTTTAAAAGGATCAGTGCAGTAGTATGGAAGTTATGAGGGGCATCGACTTTGAAAACGTTAGTTGTAGAAAAAAATACTTTAAAGTTTTGAACACTAAAAAATTTGGTACGTAAAACGTACATAAGAGTGTTTTATCGGCTTACCTTACCGGTATATCTTCGTTAGTTTTGCTCCGATCTCTCCCAAATTTTTACACAATAAAAAGTTCTCCATTCAAAGAATCAAATTTAAAAAATACAAAAAAAGTTTACAAACCTTACCTCCCCTTATTAATGCCGTGAAAGTGTTTTCGACATTTTAGAGTGATGGACAATGCCTTTTTTTCTTCCTACGCGTGGGATCGTGGCCCCGTGGTAGTTCAGAATTTATCATATATGCTGGATAGTTCATAAGGGGCTCTTACCCGAAACTGGTTATACCTACCTCGTCCTATTTTACTTCCAAGAACCTACACATGTACCTGCAATACTTTTTTAATAAAAATAAGGTTGTAGTACCGCTTACATATTTAATTAACCCCACAGACCAGTTTCTGTTTAACCTCCGACCAGTGAGGTGCGGTCGATAAAAAAACTACATAGTTTTTTCCAGGAAGGCGGTAGAAGGAACCGTATCTGCTGTATTTCCCGTCGAGGATCAAGGAAAAACTCACCCTGCCATTCAGAGTGTGGTGAAAGCGTAGTTTCAAAGTCTGGAGTGATTCCTTTAACCCTTCTTTTTAGAATCACACGTGTTGACGTTGACCATATGGCGGAATAGAGCACAGGCTCGTGAGAACAAAAGAAGGTACTAAAAGAAACCGATTATATCTGGAATTTGTTGTTGCATTTCTCGACAACTGAATGTGCATTTGAATAGCTTTCTTAATTGAAATAGTCGGGAGCTTCGATACGGTTTCGAGCCGGACTACATCGGAGTTCCTAAGAAACATGTCTAGCCCCTCTCTTAACCCGCTTTAACGGGAGTGTAACCAATGCGGAAGGGTTGCTCCGTCTCTTGCTAAGCTTTGGAGGGGTGAGGGCGAGCTGGCGAATGCCTAAGCAAAGCCATCCGGGGGTATAACAGCCCCCAACTTGCAAGTCAAGTCAACCCGACAGACTGGGTGGAATCGAATATCCTGTAAAGGATGTAGTTGGTAATCATGTTTAAGCATGCATAAGCCAATAAGGTGTAAAGAAAATCATCTCTTGCGCGGGAGAAGATCTGTTTACTGACTAAACTGTGAGACTGATAGACACCCAGCATCGCATTGGGTCTAAACTTGGTTGCATAACAAAGAGCGAGCGTAAATACATCAATAAAAATATAAATCGTTAGAAGTAAACTCACTGTTTGGATTTATCTTATTTATTTGAACATAAATACAGAAAAAAATAATATACATACATTATTACATACCCTGGATTCTTAAAAAATCTAATTTTAGAAAATATACTATAAACAGTATTTGCACTTACTCAAGAACCATAAAAATTTAAAAAATAATAAAATGTCACATAAATTCTTGCCAAATAGTCAAATATAAGATTTTTAATGCTTTGGTATTTTGTTTTTTTTTGGGTTTACACTAAATAACTTGCAAGTCAAACGTTTCAAGTACAAACTTCTGTAGTCCTGAATTATGTCATAAAAATACTGGCCAAAATTTTTGTAACATTGTTAGAATTTTACGTAAAGTTAAAAAATTACAGTTAACATTTAAAATTAATAACTTCGGTTAGCACAAAAACAATACATTTATCGTTTTAAAACATGCAATGTAAATACTAAATTTTAAAAATCTGATTCCTCCTACGTACAGGGTCAAAAAACGAGGACTAAATTGGACAATATTCGTAGCTTTTGACCTATTTAAAAAAATGGAAAATAGCCACCCTGTTGTTCTTTTTTCTCGTAGAATTTGAAAGAACTCTTGAGAAAATGATCTGAATTCAAATAAGAGATATGACACCTTATATATTGGTCCGTCTTTAAAAGCATCTTATTTTTTTCGATACGTTTCAATAAAACGAATATAGTATTTATTTTTAGAAACAACAGAATTAACATTATGTATTAAAAATTTGCGTTTTAAATTAGACTATAGAAAAAGGTAACAATAAATAGCCTAAACATTGATATGCTCTGTATTGTTATAGATTAATCCATCATAAAACCTTGTAAATCTCATTTCTAAATTTAAATGACTCATTTCTCATACAAGTCAAATTAATTTCTTTGTTACTTATAATAAAAACAAAATTCTTTCTATTAAAACGTATTGACAAAAATAAGACGCTTTAAAAAAAACAATTAATAAGGTACCCTATTAAGAAACTTTTAGCTGTGTGTCATATCGCCTTTGTTTCAATTAAAACTATTTTTTTAAGTGTTCTTCAGGATTCTACGAAAAAAAGATACACAAGATGGCTATTTCGCTGTTCAGTCCGCATAACTTTGTACAGGGTATCCCGAATTCGAGCCTCATCATTGGGATCTAGAAAACCTGAAGAGATACAAGGTCGGTTAAAAAATGGAAAGAAAGTTGCTGATTAAAATACCACCTTAGAAGTTTAAAAATTTCGAATACTTCCGAAGACTTGTGGAAAAAACCGAATATTCGCAATTTTTTATGACTATTTGAATGGAAGTAACAAAATAAATTTCAATACTTACTGCTACTTTTTCTGTTCTATAAGATAGTGTTATTAAATTTACACATCGACGTTTCGCCTTTGAGCTGTCATCATCAACTTTTTTTTTTAAATAAGGTCCTGGATTCTTAATTTTGGATTTTAAGAGCAAAACCAATGATGTATCGCACTTCTTCGAAAAATTCATATTAATGGCTATTTCCATAAGAAATCATGTGTCAGAGGGAGACATATAATAGATTTTTGATAGGAAAACATTAAAATTATTTTTCTGAATAAGTGTGATAGGTACATCATTGGTTTTGGGATCCTAAAAGCTCTTAAAATCCGTAATAAAAATTCCAGGACCGTATTTAAAAAACAAACAAAGTTGATAAAGGCAGCTCAATGACGAAACGTCGGTGTGTAAATCTAATAATACTGTCTTGTAAAACAAAAAAAGTAGCAATGAGAATGTAAAGAAGTTTAAATCTATTCAAATAGTCATTAAAAAATGAAATCGCGAATATTCGGTTTTTTCCACAAGATCCCAATGATAAGGCCCGAATTTGGGACACCCTGCACACCATGAAAGCAACTAATTTAGCTACTTAGGTTTTGCAATCTATACAAGGTCCGGTAGAGAGGTAGGGTGTGTTTGCAAAAAATGAACTACGCTTATTTTTAAATGGATTTCAAAATTTATTGTTTGTATACAATACTGGTATATTGTCAATAAGAATATGTAAAGATGGCTCTACATTCGCGACGCAAAGGCCGTATAACGCGAATGTGGATGGTGTCGCGGCGTTTCCTATTGGATGTCGGTTTGTGGATCCGCGACAAAGGAAAGCAATGAACGTTATTGCGAGTGTTTTGTTAGCGCGAATCTCGGCCAAAGTTCGCGGGCACGTGTAAAGCCGTTATTACTAACAGCTGCAAAAAATCACATCAGTTAGATAGCGTCCATTTTTGTCGAGGCATTTTAGTGGAAAGGTGGCAAAATCTACCGAACTCATTTCGAGCATAGCATGAGGAACCTCTTCAATTTCGTGCATTGTGGTTGGCGGTTTCTCCATAAAAGCGATGTGACACCATTTTAATGTTAATTGGCCTTCTGCCAAAAATGTTTTAATTTTAATGTTATAGCCCAGTCCAAAAGAAAACTTTTTTTTACTATTGCCAAAACTTCCTAGCTCTACTGGGTGCAGAGTGTAGAGAGTACCACTATATTTAATCATTTAGGACTAGGCTATAACCAGAGCTGTCAAAGTACTCTTAAATAGTACTTCAAATACAAGTACCAAGTTTATGCCTTTTTAAAAAGTACTTCAAGTACAAGTACTTGTTGAAATGTACTTGCTTCTCCAAGTAATTTAAAAACTACTTGAAGTACTACCCAAATATTTTACTTGAAGTAAAACAAAGTACTTGAAGTAAACCAAAGTAAATGAAGTAAATAAAAGTACTGAAAGTAAAAATAGTATTACTTACTTGCCAAGGTAAATGATTAGCGCAAAAAATGTATACTTTGATAACACTGGGGAACAGCAAAAATGTTTCCGAGACCAAAATACCAAAATCTTATTTACTTTATTATATTAATTAATAAATCTATCTGGCAAAAGTCTCAGTTGGCTCTGGTTTTATAGATACCTGCTAAATATAATTTTATCTACCTACCCTTAATGTATGGGACCATAAAATTAGAAGTACCTGGTTTTATTACATCAGGTGTACTTTATAAGGGTTATGAATACATGTAATATAAATCCTATAGTGTTAGTTAGTTGAGTTTCAACCACCAGTTGATCGAGAAGTGTTCGTATTTGAGAAATTAAAAAGTTTTTTGAGTAACATGTCGCGAGTTTGTGTAAATAAGCCGGACCATTTTTGTTATACATGTGGTGAAGTGACTTTTGTGAAACAAAAACGTACTCTTAGCCCTTTAATAAAGAAGGCTTACCACTTGTATTTTGGCTGCAAAGTTGGAGACCAGGATAAAAATTGGGCTCCCCATATCTGCTGCAATAAATGTGCGTCAAACATGCGAGGCTGGCTAAGTGGAAAAAAGCGTAAGATGTCTTGATGATGAAACGGAATCAAACGGTAGTGTGCCGGAAAATGTCGCCGGTCCATCCACTTCGCAAGATTCAGATTTTGTCTGTGAACTTCCCACTAAACAACCCCACAAAATAAGCCAAAGTGAATTAAGTGACCTTATAAGGGATTTGGAATTACCCAAGAAAAAGCAGAGCTATTAGCCTCACGATTACAACAATGGAATTTACTTCAAGATAAAGTAAAGTTTCAGTGTACCGAAGCCGCCAGAAAAACTTAACAGCATTTTTAATATGGAAAACAATTTGGTAGCCTGTAGGGACATTGAGGGACTAATGACAGCTTTAGATGTGGACTATGAATCAAAAGACTGGAGACTTTTCATTGATTCCTCAAAAGTAAGTCTTAAAGCTGTGTTACTCCATAATGGAAACAAGTTGCCTTCGGTACCAATTGGTCACGCAGTCCACATGAAAGAAACTTATAGTAATTTAAAACTGTTACTGGAGACTATACAGTACGAAAAATATAAATGGCAAATTTGTGGGGATTTGAAAGTTGTGGCGATTTTGCTTGGAATGCAGCTAGGTTATACCAAATACTGTTGCTTCCTCTGCGAATGGGACAGTCGAGCACGATCGGATCATACAGAAGGAAAGTTTGGCCTCCGAGAGTGTCTCTTGAGCCAGGAAGAAAAATGTAACCAGCGCGCCATTAGTTCCGCAGAAAAAATTTTACTACCACCACTTCATATAAAATTGGGACTCATGAAAAATTTTGTAAAGGCCATGAACAAGGAAGGTCGTGCTTTTAGTTATTTAAAAGAAAAGTTCCCTTCAATCAGTGATGCTAAAATTAAGGAGGGAATATTTGTGGGTCCCCAGATTAGGAAACTCTTCGCAGATGAGCAATTCAATTCCGTACTTGAAGGCAAGGAAAAAGACGCTTCGAATGCCTTTAAAATGGTTGCAACGAATTTTCTGGGAAACATAAAAGCTGAAAACTATAAAGACCTGGTTGCCCAACTTCTTTCTTGTTACCAAAACCTAGGGTGCAATATGTCCTTGAAAAGTCATTTCTTGGATTCTCATCTGGATTACTTTCCGGAGAATTGTGGAGCTGTAAGTGACGAACACGGTGAGAGGTTCCACCAGGATATTTCAAACATGGAAAGAAGGTATCAGGGAAAATGGAACTGTGAGATGTTAGCCGACTACTGCTGGTCTATTACGAGGGATAACCCAGAGGCTGCTTACAAAAGGCAGGCTAAGAAGCGTAAACTGAATGACTAAACTTTTAATTTAATGGTAAAAATGTGCTATTAAATTGCTTTTGTTGAATCAACAATATTATTGTTATTTGTATTTTGTATGTTCACTGTATATACCTATGAATTAAAATTTTGTAAAAAATAATGCTGATTTTTTTTTGCTAGCCAACTAAAATCTTTAATAGATATTTTTTAGTTACTTGGGTGTAGTTGAATCTAAAAAACTTGGGTTTGTTCAGGAAACAAACGAAAAGTTGAAATTTCTTCCCCAGTGTAATTAAACGATTTACCTTACTTGTAAAGTCTGTTATTGTTATGTATGTATTGAGATTTTTAGCAAAGTTATTTTTGGAAAATTTTTCAGGTTTGGAGGTCCATTATAATTTTTTAATTCGATCCAAATGCACTTTTTATTTTATATTTTGAAACCTTATGACCTCCCAAAACTAGTGATTAACTCAATATTTTCTGCAGTTTTACCCTTTTAATAAATCATCATTTTTTTTCTTTCTCTAACAATAAACTTATGGTAAACTAATGCACGTACCCTAAAGTCATAAACCTTTAAGTATTATAAGTATTAATTAAAACAAGTTGGTTCCTTATTAAAAAAAAAATAATAAAGCTGGTAGAAGAGCTCGAAAAGAAGAAAGTGGCGAAATATATAGATTGTGAAAGGAAATGTAAAATACAGGTATCTTTAACATATGGTGTTAAAAACAAATAAAAAATATTTTTCAAACATTTTTAAACTAGTATTTATACAATATTTTGATTTTTTTTAAGTTGCTATAATATTAAAGGTATTTAAAAATATTTGTAATTTTACCATTCTTAGTGTCATTAAAAATTGAATTGAGAGCTATAACGTATCAGAGTTAGCAAAGGTCTGGTGATCTTTTTGTTTTAACCAGTTTGCACGATTATCTAACGTGAATTAATTGGCGTACTTCATTGATTTCTTTTTACTTAAGTACTTCTTATTTACTTGAGGTACTTTTTTTTAACTTCAAGTACATCGTAATACTTCAAGTATTTTAATATAAAGTAATCAAGTACAAGTACTTTCTAATAAGAAAAGTACTTGAAGTAAGATTTTACTTCAAGTACTTCAAGTTTTGACTGCTCTGGCTATAACATATAAAAATATAAATATTTTTGGCAAAAGGCCAATTTACATTAAAATGTATAATATTATTTAGATTTTAAGTAGCCTCATAGAAAATAGTCACATGTCACATGCTCGAAAGGAGTATGGACGATTTTGCCCCCTGTTTACAACAATGCCTCATCGACAAAAATGAACGCCACTAACTAATGTGATATTTCCCACCTGTTATGTTACTGCCTTTTCAAGGCAATGAACCACTAATGTATAAGAACAATACATTTTAAAATTCGTTCAAAAATAACTGTATGTTATTTTTTTTAAACGCCAGACCTCCCTGCCGGACCCTGCATAATAATTGGGGAGAAGAGCGTTTTTCGTTGAATGTTTAAATGAAAATAAGTATGTGAGACACATTGCTTTAAATAAATTTTTTAAAAATGTGAAACCCATTAAAATAGATACCTTTAGGTATTCCTTGCAAAGAGGAGCCCATAGGATCTTAGTTATTTGCTTTAAAACTAAAAATAAAAAATTTACAAAGTACATAAGCGATGACTCGATCAGCAGGTCAATCCGAAAAAAATCTATAGTATTCGGCCTTATATACGATTGACCCTTAACGTCTATGGGAGCCTTTAGACATATGTACTTATAAATATCTTGTTACTTTCAGCGATTTTGTTTATGGACAATTAATGCTTTAACTCGATTTGGTGCTGAATCAAAGTAATATAATAAAACTTGCAGAGTCGTTCATAAAAAAAATATTGCACAAACAAGAATTTTTAGGAAACAAACGATGACTAGTTAAAATTACTCAGTATTTGTATTTAATTTGGGGCCTACGTGCAGAACACAGTACACAATTGTTTAGTGGTTGCTTTAGTTTATTGATTCTCTTTCATCTGGGCACAATTTATGAACGGTTTAAAGTCTACTTGTGCCTGGTGGATAAGAGTTATTTTCATGCCCTATTTATGAGAACTTAAAGGTTTAAAGTAAAATGGAAAACTTCCACAGGCAAGTTACATGCTTAAAACGGCTTATAAACAAAGCGGAAGGTTTGGGACTTTAACTTAATCATTCTTGTTTTTGACAGTACACACCCAAAATATCCTTATAGAATATTCGCTTTAGGTAATACTATCATTTCTTTCCGCAAACTGGTTTTATTAGAGGTAATTTTCCTTCTTAGAAGTTGCTTAGGATACGTTTATTTAGTCCTGGTTTGTTCGTAAAGTAAACAGTAACAGTTTTTACGGTCAAAATTTTTATCACCTGTTAGCTCATTGACGACACGCGACACGCTCTTTTCTTTCTCTGATCTAAAATCCAGCTGGTACCTTCTTGACCGTATGATTTTAAATGTGGACAAAAAAAAACAAAATTACTTAACTTAGCCTCGTACGGCTTATTGTATGGTATGCACATCGGGCAACAGATCAGGTCTATGAGGATTTAAAGGTGATATAACTAAAAAAATCAGAAAAATCCCGAAGAAGCAAATAAGACTCCCATGTGCGATTCTGACATATGAACAAAGGGAAAACCACTTTCCAGAGGCACGGTTTGGTACACCGAAGTGTAAAGACTGATGAGGTGGGAGCTGGCGTATTGAAAATCAAACTACAGTACATCAGGTTATTCAAGCACGTGCTCAAGAGAATGTGAAAGGGAGATATCCCAACCAAAATATACGCATTCTCTCAGACCATCATTCTGACCTTAAAGCCTTTAATCCCCATCGCTCTACAACCAAGATCACGATGAAGTGCCTGCATGACCTAAAAGAAGTTGCCGCTAGGAACTACAGAATCGAATGCCAATGAGTTTCTGAACACTCGAAAAAAAAAGTAGCAGGAGCCGGTCACCTAAGAGGTTCAGCGGCTCAGAGCCACTATTTGGACCATCAAAAAGCAGGCGACGAAAACAACAAGAAACAGATAATCTCACAAATATCATTTCTATCGTTGACATGCATCATCTAGTTAAAAACATGCAAAGGCAACGTTGGGCGATCTTTCTAAGAACCTAACAGCTGGATTTTCTTATTCAGATAAGACAAGTAGTAGCACTTTTTACGGCTTTATATTAATCAGACGCGCACATGGAAAAACATGGGGCCTCAAACCAAACATGGTTTATTGGTTATACACCATGGTGGTAAGACCTATGATAACATACGCATCACTGGTATGGTGGACAAAGATCCGACAAAGAACTGCTGTTACAGAACTGGCCAAGGTACAGAGACTTGCTTGCTTAGCTATAATAGGAACAATCAAAACAACAGCCATGGAGTGTCTCTTGAACCTTCCACCACTTTAACCTCATAGGGATGGGAGAGACAAGTATGGGCTACTTCCGGCTGCAACAAAAACCAACTGGTATCTACGCTTGTTTGGGACATAACGACATAAAAAGTCAGGTTAGTGACAACATCCTGGACGTAAGAACAGACCAGATAATTCCCCAATACCCATGTAACAAAAACTTCAAAGTAAAAATTCCAGATCGAAGTGAGTGGCATCAACCCGATCTCACCGGCACAGTTGGAGACATCATTCTTCATTTCACTAGGAACACACAGTTCTGTATTTTAAATAAAAATATATGCTTTACTGCACTGTGCAAAAGAAAATAACAGGAGGGCTTATAAAAACAAGCGGATCTGCATAATAACAGACAGCCAAGCGTCACTAGGGGCACTAGTAAACCCCAAGGTAACGTCCAAGCTGACATGGAAATACCAAAAAGTCCTGAAAGAACCCAACAGGGTAACTCTCCTGTGGGTACTAGGACATTTGGGAATAGAAGGCAACGAAAAAAATATGAGTTAGCGAGACAGGGATCATACACACCATACTTTAGACCAGAACCTGCCCTTGGAGTGACCAAAACCACAGCACGAGGGCAAACCAAGGAATGGATCCGAAACAAACACGAGGAATACTGGAGCATCAATAGAATGAAGGAAGAACTACTCAGACAAAGTAGGAAAAGACTTCGCTAAACAGTAGGGCTGCTAACATGGCACGATAACCTAAGGGGACACCTACACAAGATAGGAAGAAACAGCCTACCATATCCTGTGCGCATGTAAAGCGCTGAATCACAAAAGACAGGCATTATTTGGGCAACCAAAAATGAGCTCACAGAAATATATCAACAAACCAGTCTCGGAGTCATACAGACTTGTAAAAGGAACAAGACTAATGAGAGGATTGGTGTAAAAGATAATTGGACATTAGGCACAAAAAGCCCAAGAGGCTGCGCTGCCTCCGGTAGAAATCAAGACGGCTCCCAGGGAAGAAGAAGAACTTTTGACAGGCCACTGCCATCTAAAGAGACAATAGATAATGGGAATACATAGCGGTCCCACAACATTCAGGCTTTGCGGCGAGGAGCAGGAAACAACCTCACAAATAAAATACAACTGTAATGCACTGACGTACAAAAGACAAATACTGTTTAAAAAAATACATAGAGCAGATACTCTATCCACATGAAAACAGAAATTTATTAGATATAATTAATTACCCTTCATTCCGCTTCCCTAAGCGGACTTCTATAACATAAGCCAATAGGCTGCAGTGCAAATACGGGCACGCGATCAACCTGTCCTAAACCAACCATTCCATGTGTGTAATTTATAGTAGTTTCTTAGAACCAAAGGAAATAAAATGGTTACATTATTAACAACTTACGCAATATGTCAGTAGTTAATTTTTTCTCAAGAACTACTGTAATCGCGAAAAGGTCGCTCTTTAAGGTTTTTGCAGACTGCCACATTTTAAAGAGAGGGTCAGAGATAAGATTAATATTTTATGCGATATTTTAATATATTTTTTTTTTATCTTCTTATATTAAAAATGGGTTGTCTTTATAAATGATTTGGTATAGTTCCTTAGAGTTTATACAGAGGATGATAAAGAGGTTAAAGAAAAAAGTGGAGAAAGCGAGACGTAGACGTTTTTGACATTTATGTTTTTGGTGTGATTTTAACTATATAATTTTACCAAAGTAAAAGAAGTTTTGAGAAAATAATTTTACCAATTTGTTTTATTAATTCTGAGTAGACACAATGCAATAAACCACACCATTAACATGTAGCTTCTCTTTTTTTGTAGTTCACGATAAAAAGCTGTTGTACTTACGACGTAAGCCCCAAATAAGTTAGAAAAAAAATATATTTGTACATTGTACTTTTGGCATATCTTTGGTTATTTGTTTTTGACTAGTTGTTAACCTTTTTAGCACGATACTATAATCTACAGTACGTAAATTGTACAAATATCTTAACATTTACTAAAATATTTGTAGTTAAACCTTTTATATCTTGTATAAAAAATCACTCACGCACTCATCACTCTAGGCTGACGTAATCTGTCGTTTCAAGTGAACTTAACTTTCCAGAGTGGTCATATTCTTATCTCACTCGTCAATATGAAAATACGTATTTGTTTTATTGTTCTCTACAGGTGTATAACGTCTGTAGTTTTTTAAAATTAGGTATACAGGGTTTTATGGAAATGCTTTAATATAATAAAACTTTGAAATCTACTTGTTAAAATAAATTGAGTCAAAATGTTAAAATTGGCGGACCACCACAAATTACTGAGTACCCCATACCCAAACCCCATAATTTTAAGTAAAAACAGCAAACGCGCCACTAAGCTTTTTGATAGCAGATCTGTAAATCCCTTTAAGTTCACATGCTCACAGTTTACTGTCATTTCAAATACACCTACGAGTAGTTAAAGTCTCGAATAACATTAATGAGGTCAATAAAATTTTACTAAATGCTACTCACAAAGGTTACCAAATTATGCTACTCTCTTTTTTGCCGTATATAGAAAAAACTTTTTCTTTGTCGAAGTAATTTATAAAACCTTAAGTTCTGCGATGCGATTCGTATCCTGCTTGAGGATGTTTTTTCACATCTATCAAATTCATCTTGACGCTCTGCTCTCGAGCTGTACCGGGTGTCCAAATACGAAAGAACGTCGGCTGTATCTCAGAAAATGTTTACCGTACAGCGTTGGGGAAAAATATTTTTAGTAAAAGTGGTCAAGAGAAATAGCTGGAAATTATTTTCAAGTCTCTGAAATGGCCGCTGGGAGGCGTAACTGCAATCTTGAATCTAAAAAAGTAATGTTTCTGTGAATTTTGCTATATTAACCTAACAAAAAGTACCTGATCTTTAAAGACGAGGATAATCTGAACCTTTTTTGTTTGACAATTTTTGCTATATCTCTAAAAATAAAGGTTTCCGTAAAACACCCTGTATCTTCGAAACCGCTGAACCGATTTTAACAAACTTGGGCTAGTGGAAAAAAGCTATTCTTGGGTTATAAATCTTAAAATATTTGAAGTTTTGTGAGTTTCACATGTCGCCGCTAGAGGGCTTTTTTCGAGATTCCGACAGAAATTTTCGGTTAATTTTCTCAAAAAAATTAAACGCATTGATATAATTTTTTCTTCATGAAAAAGTAGCTAAATAATGCCTAAACAAGCTCGCGAACACCGCAACTCGATATCTTGTTCCTTACCTAATATTTAGACCAAAGAAAATTTTATACGTCAACATCTCAAAAACTATAAAAGTTACAAGAAATTTTATAAAACATAAATTGTGTATTTTAACAAAACCTCTAATTTAGGTTAAATAATCTTTTCATCTAAATGCAGTACTTTACGAGTTATAATCAAAAAAGCGAATTCTAGGGTTATACCTTGAAAAAATCCTGAGAATTCGATTTTTTGATTATAACTCGTCAAGTATTGCATTTAGACGTAAAGATTTTATAATCTAAATTAAAGGTTTTGTAAAAATACATAATTTCTATCATGTAATATTTCTTGTAGCTTTTTTTAGTTTTTAAAATCGACTATAAAATTTTCTTTTTGGCCAAAAGGAAGAAAAGTTATCGAGATCGGTTTTTGCGAACTTGTTAAGGCATTATTTAGCTACTTTTTTATTTAAAAAACAATGCATTTAATTTTTTTGAGGGGCAATGTGAAACTAACAAAAAAATTCAAATATTATAAAAATTTATGCCCAAGAAAAACTCTTGTAAACTAGCCTAAAACTTGTTAAAATCGGCTCAGCCGTTTCAACATACAAAGGGGGTTTTTACGATACCTTTGAATACCCCTCCACTTTATTTTTAGAGATATAGCAAAAATTGTCAAACAAAAAGGTTCAAATCCCCGATTTAAAATCAAGGTATTTTTTTTTAGGTAAATATACCAAAATTCCGGCATACATTTTTAGTTCCCGTTGCAGTTACGCTCCCAGCGGCCATTTTAAAACTTAAAAATAATTTCCAGCCCCTTGACCCTTTTAACAAAAATATTTTTCCCCAACCTTTGATAAACATTTTTGGGATACAGCACGCGTCCCTTTTTTGGACCCCTACAGATCGACTGACTCTCGGCGCCATTTCTTTTTTTTAAAAAAGGGTAATGTTGAACGAAAGAATATTTTAAATTCAACTTCTGTAAACACCTGCATGTCGGTCGTACTGGAGATAGGAAAGACGGCTTTTTATCACGACAGGATTTTTACGGCAAATTAAATTATATTTATTTCAAAAAGTAATAATATTTTCTCCAGCTTTTTGGGTTCCATGTGTATTTTTAATGCACCAAAAGAGTAACAATTATAATTATTTGATTTTTTTTAAATAATATTTAGTAGTAGAGTAGTAGAGTATAGTTGTACGTTGCAGTGGTTCTACATTTACTTTTAAAATTGTAAAATTCTACTTAATAAATTTAAAAAAATATTAATTTAAAAGGGGGCAAATTAATTATGGCAACGTGAGAAATTTTTTTGGGCCTTTAAAAATCGCCTTCTCGATATACTTCCACTGTCGCTTGAAACAGAGCGGGTACAATAAAAAATTTCAATTTTACAAAATGGCCTTTTAACCCTTAAAAAAAACTGAGGTGACTTGCATTGTTTGAAAAGTTACCCATTCAATATATTAAACTTTTTCCCATACACCCTTTTATATGAATTGAGTTATCGAGACAGCAAGAAAGATGTAAAGGCATTGGTATTTTGACTATAGTTTTTTTTCCTTTTTAGTAAGATCGGGGCCCCGCAAATATTGTTAACATTCTTTGGCAACACTTACCTACATATTTGAAAAAATAAATTATTTATACCCATTAATTAATAAATGTATAGGGGGTTCTAAGCATTGAAATCGAAAAAAATGTAAGAGAAAAACAAGGTTTAATTAAGAACGTCTCTAAGAAAAAAAATTAAAAATTTGTCCCAACATAAACTTCTTCGTATCTCTTACAATAACCGGAACAACGAAAGGGTAGAAGGCCACCCTGTACATTTACTGCTTGTCATAAAAAAAAATGTAACTGCCGTTCATTTCTTCCCCTAGCTTATAAGCTATAGTATTCTTAAAGTCTAAAAATATATTTTTAAACAGTATAAATGGTATGGCACACAAAATTTCCCCAAATTGAATCTTATATAACTACCAAATATGGTTAAATAAAAGGGGAAAAAATTAACACTAACAAAAATATTAATGATCTCTTTAATCATGTAGGTACTCCGCAAATAAAAAAAAACTTGCCAAAGAGGTTGCTTTTTTGGTATAGTAACGTTTAAGCAACATTATTAATTTGACATAACGTTTAATAAAGGTTTTTAAAGCATCTTTTTGGGTTTTAAAGTATTTAGTTGCTTTTTGTAGGTTTTTTTCTTTTGCATAGTACCTGATAATTGCATGTACATTTAAATAAAAATTAATAATTTAAAGTTAAAACAATTTTATAAGGATATGGATATACGTTTAAACAAAACAAATACAAAAATTGTATATCTTTTTTAATTTTAAGAGAAACCAAAAAAACCTTGTTCAAAATAATTTAATTAAAATCGATTCTTTTTGTAAAAAAAAACCCAAACACCCTGTTTTGATTTAATATTCCTGTGACGACAAAACGCACACCCGCATAAATTTACAAATTTAAAACTATCATCTTTTTTAAACCCAAAAGATTTAGATTATCTTTACTGATATGGTAAAAATTTAAAAAAAAAGTGGGATGAAATGTCAAAAAATGATTTTAGGCGATAAAATACTAAAACGTTAAGGGGAAGACTGTTTGGAATTTAGTCTTAGGTTATTTATTAAATTAAAAAAAAAAAAAACATTCAAAATTGCCATTTTTGCGACATTCTGTTTCCCCAAAATATAATTTTAAATGAAAAGATATAAATTTTTTTTTAATGATTTTTTTGGTTCAATTAAAAAAAAAATATAATATAGTCTTTTATCAGAAGCGCACAGAAAAAACTGGGGCTTTAAAAAAAATTTTTTACACATCGTGGTAAAACCCCTGATAAATCCCCCACTGGTATGGTGGACAAAGATGCGACAAACCCGGCTGGCCAGGGTAAAAACTTTTGTTAGCTATAACAGGGGCAATCAAAACAACCCCAACAGCAGTCATGGGTTCTCTTGGATCTTCCACCACTTTTGCCATAGTGATGGAGGGGCAAGAATGGGCCCCGGCTGCAAAAAAACCGCTGGTGTCTACGCTAGTTTGGGACATAACGACATAAAAAAACAGATTGGCGACAACATCCTGGACGGGAACAGACCAGATGATACCCCCCAAACTCATTTAACAAAAACTTCGAGATAAAAAAATTCCGATTAAAGTAAGTGGTACCCCCGATCTCCCCCCGGACGGTTAAACATCAGATATACAGATGGTTCCAAAACCGAGCAAAACTGGGCGTGTACAGTAAAATGAAATTCAAAATTCCCATTCCACAGAACTTTGCTTTACTGCACTGTGCAAAAAAAAATAACAGGAGGGCTTATAAAAACAAGCGGATCTGCATAATAAAAAAAAGCCAGGGTCACTGGGGACACCTTTAAAACCCCCAAAGGAACGTCCAAGCTGACATGGGAATGAAAAGAACTTTTGGGAAAAACAACAGGGTAACTCTCCTGTGGGTAACATTCGGGGAAAAGAAGGCAACAAAAAACGGATGAGCTAGCGAGACGTGATCATCCCACCTACTTTGGGCCAGAACCTGCCCTTGGGTGACCAAAACCACAGCACGAGGGCAAACCAGGGAATGGATCCGAAACAAACACGAGAAATACTGGGGGAGCCCCCAAAAGAATAAGATATGGAAATGGCTTCATAAGGGGCCCATCCAAAAAAGGAAGGAAGAACTACTTAGAGTAAAAGAGACAAAGTAGGAAAAGACTTCGCATAACAGTAGGGCTGCTAACAGGGCACGATAAGCTAAGAGGACATCTACACAAGATAGGGTCATATAATGGGGATCCAAGTTGCGAATGTCAAGCGTTGAATCACAAAAAAACAGGCACCCGAAAATGAGTCCACAGGAATATATCAGCTAACCAGTCTCGGGGTTATACAGACTTGTAGAAGAAACAAGCCTAATGAAAGGATTGGTATAAAAGATAATGGGAGATTAGGCACAAAAAGCCTAAGAGGTTGCGCTGCCTCCGGTAGTAAATCTAGACGGCTCCCAGGGAAGAAGAATCTTTTGATTTTGGAATATAAAAGTAAATAGAAATTAAAAATTAAAGTTTCCTTTGATTAAAAAGTTTTTTGGCCACCTAGAGATGATTACAAATTTTAAATAAGGAGTAATGTTGCCATCTTAAGCACTTTTTTTAGAATTTCTTTAAAAATATCGCTGTCTACGTAATATTTACTTTATTTCTATTTTAGCGGTAATAAAAAATGAAATTAATTTGTTTTTATTTTGTTTTTTCGTCATAGCTAAGGTTTCTCTCAAATGTTAGAAGAAATTATCTATGTTCAGCTTTATTACTATTTTAAACTTTTTTTGAGTATTAAGGGAAAAAATACAAAAATAAAGTAAAAAAAAAATTCTTGGTGGGTTTCATCTCAGGAGTGTAAGGATAAAACATAAACACCTTAACTCACGCCGCCAAATTAGCAGTTGATAAACTTGTTATGGTGCTATAAACGAACAATTAGCTAATGCATGTGCGAGTGCAAATACATTTTTAAAGTGCCCAAAAAAATAAATTAAAAATTTAAATTTTTTTCCATTCAATGGTGATGTCAAATATCTTATTAACAAAAATATATTATCAATGGAATTTAATGACTTTGCCTATTAATAGTGACAAAACTTTGGTTTTAAAGGAACATTGGTTTAACACTTTAACTGCCAGTTTAACTTAGAGAAAAAATTGTACCTGGTCCTGTGGGCCAAGACATTTCTTTTCTTAATTACTCGATTTGTGGTTATTTTTTGTAAAAATTATAAAAAAAAGTCTTTTTGTTAAAAATAGTTTAATCCTACCCCAGACCCAACGCTATTCATGTACACATATATCACATACGTGAGTAAGCAAGGACATAGATCTAGATGGTGTTTTCTAATTTCGTACACTTCTGTTTCGTACAATTCAGAAATTTACTTGAAATATTCTCGTTTCGTACACTGAATTTTTATTTAATCAATTTTATTTGTTTCGTACCGACCATTGACTACCCAAATAACCAACTAAAAAAATTTCATATTGAGAATTTTTAAAAAAATTTTGTTATAAACCTCTACGTAGGAATAATTTAGACAAATTCAAAAGCCCCCAGTTCGGTGGTTATGGTTAGTTAAAGCGGCTTCATTTAATATCACTATTATCCAAATAAAATTTAAAATTTCTGCATCTTACATGTGAACAATAAATATTTTAATATTTAGTTACAAAAGTAGGTTTAATTCATTTTACCAAATTTTATGAACCATTAGAGACAGGAACATACCTCAGTATTTGGTGTACGAAACGAGATGTCGGAAACTAATTAATTAATTATGTGTACGTGTTAAGTTAACAGCATTGCTGCCCTTCGCCGAGGATAAAATAAAGGCCTTTTTATTTATTTATTTAAATACGAATATTTGGGGAAAATTTTTGAGGTGTACGAAACGCAAGTGTGCAAAACAAGAATACATCATCTAGATGCTTATAAAACCTTTTCCAATTTGTTACACCTGGCGGAGGGTTGATACGACGTTGTAAAAGTAGCAAATAAGCCTAAAATTTAATTCAAAAACAGTTTTTCTTTATTTTTAAAACTTTTCTCTTCCTTTTGACAATTTATATAAGATTTGTTAAATTTGCCACAATAACAGCAATCATGTACATCCAATTTCTGGAAAACTCTTGGAAATATTTTAGTAACAAAAAATACTCTAATATAAGTTATAAAAATATTCTTGCATTTAGAAAAAAAAGATTGTTTTGTTTTCAAATATTAGGAGGAATTAGGAATAAACGTATTTTCATATAATTATGATATCTTTGGCCTATTCAATAAAACAATTTATAATTGTTGACTGCGAACACTGTCTGCATAAAACATTCTTTAGTCTGGCTTTGACTAATTCAAAATTAAATCTTTTTAAATATATTTACAAAGGCAAATAGTAACAAGCAGCTATTCCATAATAAGATTTAAAAACACAACATAATTTATAATCTTGATTATTTTTATAGTAGAGCAATAAATGGGCTGACGTAAAATATTTAAAAGTTAAGGTAGGTACCCACACACGTACCGAAAATCATGTGAGAAAAACTGCGCCGGCTGGTCCTTAGGGTTTTTCCGAGTGTGAGAACGCCTTGGTTTTATAAGATTGTACAGGCCGCCGAATTTGGTAATCCTAAGTATGCCGAAATAGGCTCCTTGCACAAAATTTATTTTGAATCGATGAGAGGTTAAATCTCTTGTTTGTCTACTTAAGAACCACTGCTTAATAACTTTCCACAAAAAAAGTTGTAATTATCATTTAACTTTCATGCCCGGCCCTTAAAATCTGACGTCAGACCAAGACTACTTGTGTGACGACACGTCGCCTGTGCCGGACATGGTGAAATTCAAATTTTGAATTTTGGTTGTTTATCTCGTGTTCATGTAGATCTGTTTTTGTGCCTTTTGTTTTTCAATAATATTATAAGGTATAATGGCTTAAAAACGATTTTTCATCTAATGGTTAGTGTTACCCAAATGCAAGACTTAACCAGTCTTGGTATTGGTTGTGCGTCAATACACCTGGTCTTGGTATTGCGCTCTCACTCTTGGTCTTGGTCTCGGTCTTGCAGCAAGAGTCTCGCAAATCTTACAATTACCTGTCAGCCTATTGCTATTTAATAAACACGTTAGTTTAGATCTTAAAACAGCGCAACAGAGTAGGTACAGTAACGGCCATTAAATCTTGGCAATTCATTTTCCCTTTCGTAAAATAGGCTTATGCCACCTGCTACTGAATATAAATACCTGTTGAAACACCTAATAAAGAAACAGGTTTCCGTTGTCAGAGTCCAAAAATATTTTTTTAAATACCAAACCTAACTTTCGATCAAAAAGTATTAATTATTTATTATATTGAGCAGAAAGGTTGGCCAGAAAGGAATGTGTCGGAAGAGCTTAACATCCCAAAGAGTACTATTCATTAAAAAAAGAAATGGCAGGAAACACACTCCTTTAAGAGAAGAGCTGGAAATGGTCGCCCCAAACTATCGAATCAAGAACAAGACATTAATTTAGGTTATGTTTTGAGAAACCAACCATTTAAATCTGTAGTTACAGTAAAAACGGAAAGCAATTTCCCAGCATCGGTTAGAACGGCACGGCGAAGAATAAGGCAAATACCCGAATTGCGCTGCCCCCGGCAGCTGTAAAACGTTTTTAACAAATGCAAATAAAGAACAACCTTGGATTTGTTCTACAATTTTCGGAACCTCCGATTTTTTGGGAAAATATAATATTCACCGATGAAAAAGTGTTTCAGGCCTGCTACAATGGGATATTTAAGGTAGGTATACAGACCTCAAGAAACACGATTTGAGGAAAAATATACCCAAAAGGACAGAAGTAGTGAGCGATTTTCGGTAAATGTTTGAGTGCACAAGGACTTGGTGTATGTTATTTTATCGAAGAAAGGTTCAATGCGGAGGTGTATATAGATCTACTACAGAATATCATGCTTCCTTCTGTACTTGAGCGATTTTCGGACAGAAATTTTATCTTTCATCAAGATAAGTGATGGAAGAACAGCGTATCAGGGTTTTATCGTGGCCCGCACGTAGTCCGGATTTAAATGTTATGGAAAATATTTAGGGCTTATTAGTTAAAAACATAAATAGGGAAAATGAGTTTAGGCCACAAAATGTAAACGGACTTAAGGATACAATTTTAGGGGTGTGGAATGAGTTACGACAAAATCCGCCCGGGCTTTAGTCCATTCGATGAATGGAAGGCTAAACTCTGACTTATTGTTAGAAAAAAACGGGGCCGCAATACAATATTAAATTTGTTTGAAAGGATATTTAAGTTTGTTTGAATTTATTAAACTCTAAATTAATTTGTAAATTTGTTAGTTTTTATAAAATATAAATATTTTCTTTTACCTTTTGCTTTATTTATAGTTTTAAAAGTAAAACAAGGTAAAAAAGAGCGATTTACAAAAATTTGCAGAAATGTCAAAATTTGACAATTTTTTTGCCCAATATTTAATGGCCGCCACTGTACATTTTTGTGCTTATATTGGCATATAGGTATAGTAAAGTTTAACCAAATTAATAAATTAACCTCACAAAGATAGATAAAGATAGGGCCTCATTTTATATTTCTGCACTGTGGTTGATCATAATACATTTTCATTAATATAACTACGTTTGACCGATGTCAGCGATGCCCGTCGCGTTGGTCGAGCACTAAATTCTGCCTTAGGAAAACACTACTAGGTTCCTAGTAAAATTGTAGAGCAAATTCAATGCGGTTTTCTTAATTTGCATTTGTTAAAAACGATTTTAAGGCTGCCGGGTGGCAGCGCAATTCGGATATTTGCCTTATTCTTCGCCGTGCCCTTCCAACCGATGCGATGCTGATGATGCAAAATGAATAGTACTCTTTGGAATGTTAAGCTCTTCCGCCACATCCCTTTCTGGCCAACCTCTCTGCTCAATATAATCAATAATTAATACATTTTGATCAAAACTTAAGTTTGGCATTTTAAAAAATATTTTTAGACACTGACAACGGACACCTGTTTCTTTATTAGGTTTTTCAACAGGAATTTATATTCAGTAGAAGGTTTAGAAGAATATTTAATGGCCGTTACTGTACCTTGTGTAACCCTACCTCTTTAGCTATCGCTTTTGCTCCTATATCCCAATAGCCAAGGTGTGGAGTCGGTAGTCGATAGAATAACTAATCTCTACTCACGTCATGACGCTACTACAACTACTGCTACGACCAAATACAATTAAAATATTGAATGCGTAGAGCAGGGTGTATTGAGACCTAAATGTAAAATCCTACCGGTCCGACATATGCCGTTTTTCCTCCAAGAATTTCCGAAATATAAGTGGGTACCTTTAGAAAAAAAGAGGGGATTCTCACGATAACACAGCCACAGAAAAAATATCTGAACACGAATCTGGGGTTAAAGGTATTATTACAGAAACTTTCTAACCAAAAAAACAGGTCTGAAACACCAAAAACACAATTATCAAAAAAAAAAAAAAAAAAAATGACCATAAAAAATATAAATCCACCCTCAGAATTGATGTCGCACCAAATTTGGTGCACGGAAGTTTTGGAGGATCACTGATCAGGAATCCGTAGTTAGATTTGCAAAATTCAAGATGGCAAACCATATATTCAAAACTCTTCGGTACTTAGGAGTTTTGAAGGTTCACGCTGATCACAAATCTAGAGCCAGATTTAGAAAATTTGATTTTTTTAAATGGTAACTTCTAACGTATGATAATGTTAGAAAAAAACGTTACGTGACACTTCAATTTAGAGGGTAAATTTTCATTTTTAAAGTCTTTTTTAATAAAAATATATTTGAAAATTTAAAAGAAAATCTGTACTTGCTGGTATTTTTACGTAAACTTTTGGTATTTTAGACTTTTTTTTAAAAAATTGGGAACTTTTTAAGACATGATAGCTTAAATTTGACCCCAAATTCGTATAGCATTTAAAATAAAAACTATTTTTTTTGTGTGGGCTGCTAATATGCGCTCGGTTTGTAATTGGAGCAATTTTTTTGATGTAATCTTATTATCAAGTAGGTGCATTGTTACTATTAAATATACCAGTTTCCAGTCTAATATGTATATAAAATCTACATTTACAATAATATTTTACTCTATATAGAATTAGAATTGACAGAAATATTTTAAAAACTAATTGAGAGTTAAATCTTTATATGATAAATCCTATTTATTTTTTTACAATATGCATAAAAAAGACGCTCTTTGCTAAGTTTAACAGAAAAGCGAGTATTTTCTTTTAGGTTTAGTAAAAAAATTTGGCTTTTTTTTAAAATCAACATATTAGTTTTTAAAAAGGTATATATTTAGACTAGGAAAAAAATTGCCCAACATAAAAATGGCCTTTTCTATTTTGTACTTGTAGAAAGGATACAGTTTCGGGTAACTAAAAAATAAACTGAAAAAAGGTGAAATAAATGAACACTTTTTATTTTGACACATGAGCATTACACTATAGATTAGTTTTGTAAAAAAATATAGAACGTTGTCGATATAATCAAAACAAAATTTTAAAAACGGCTGAAAAGCTTATTTGATCCATTATAAAAAAAAAAAAAAAACAATGGTATATGCTGGCGATGAGATTTTTGTATGAGACTGGTACTTAGGCAGTGAATTAACGTTCCAAAATTTCGACCATTTATTATTAATTTTTTTAATTATTTATTATTATTTTTTATTCCGGAACCATTCATGAAGGCTTAAAGCCAACTGGCGTACCGAGGGTGTCTTAAATAAAGCAAGAGTCAGTATATTAATATAAGTCTTAAACATTTGTGGGTGTAAAGGGAAAGGGGAAAGACTTCTTTAGGAAAAAGGTTCTACCCCCCTAACCTGTTGTAGAGAAAAAAAAGAACTAACAAAGTAGGAAGTTCCGGGACTCTTCAGTTGAACTATGAAGGGGGGACATAAGTGTTAGTTCGTTTTATTCTATGGTAGCCGCTAGGAAGGAAAATTTAAAAATTTTTTTGGGAGCGACAGGTTCTCTACAGCTAGTAAATGGGAAAAGAAGAAAGCTTGAGGGAGAGTGTGGGAGACGCCACTCCTCAAACATGAAAACAATACTCCAAGCAGGATCTGATTTAGGTTACATACGAAGTATCCAGATTCAAAGTGGAGAAATACTGTTTAAAAAAAAATTTTTGAAGCTGTTATTGGTATGAATATTAATTCCCCGTGTCAATTAAAAGCGTTCCCAAGGGGAATTCCACGATGTTACATAATTCTGTGTTCTGCAGAAGTTGGAATAAAAGTAAAGAATTAGTATTGCTTTGAAATTCCAAAAGATGTCGTCACAGTATCAAAAAAAGTTTGTTTTTAATAGGCATATCGCTCACTAGATAGATTTTATAATTTTAGTTATTTCTTTAATTGAAATTTTTTTTTTTTTTATTAATAAATTATTAATTATTATTTTTATTATTAATTTTTTTAATTAAAATTAATTAAAAATTAAAAATTTTTTTTTTCCAAAAAAAATTAAAAAATTTTTAAACCCAAAATTTTGTTTATTTGGAAAACAGCGAACGTTAAAAGGTTTTTGGGAAAAAAATGAAAGCAAAATGGATAAAATCTATGACACTCTGTTTTAAAAATTTTAAAATAGTAGATAAACTTTTGGGCAGGACGTCTTGTGAGGGGGGACTACCCCCCCAAATTTAGAAAATACAGAAAAGGTTTTTTAATAACGTGAATCAAAGTGTGCAAAATATTTAAAAAGAGCAACCTTTTTTTTCATCCATTACAGTTTTTAAATGGGGGGGCCCCCCAACCCCCCTTCCCTTTGGTCCTTCCCCTTTCCCAGAGTGTCCAGACTATGGAACCTGCTACCCGAAAAAATTTTTCCCCTCCCCTCCCATTTTTCCCCCAAAATTTAAGTGCTGTGTGAACAAACTCCTGGACTGTTCCCCAAAAATTTAAAAAAGGTGGATATAAAAAAAAAGTATGATCGAGTTTAAAAGAAGTTTTTGGAAATTTTTGGGGTCGATACATAACTCTTGACGAAACGTGGATAAATACCATTCCAGAGGCGAAACCCCTCAAAATAGGCGGCCGAAGGCAAAGACAGTGAAGTAGGCCGGCAAGGCGATGGTCACAGTTTTTGGGGGAAACAATTATGAAAAAAAAACAATAACGGTAAACGTTCTTATTTAAAAAGAAAACCTCTTATCAGTCTACCCCCCCCACCAAATTTTGTCCCAGGGACTTTTTATTTTTTTACCTTTATGTTAAAAAAAAAAAAAACTTTCCAAAAAAAATTTTTTCCTGTTTTTATTTTCTTAAGACTTGAAAAGGGCCTTACGTACTCACGTGCCTGAAGTCTCGTGATCTAATCAGCGACTAGGTAGAATTAACACAGTATATAGGGAAAATTGTATATTAGTGACTTACTAGTCTACTAGTCACTATATCAGTTTACAAAACTAATCTATTTTTTGCAAAAATAAATATATATATTATATGTATATAAGCGACACAACAAGAGTTTGTAAACAAAGGCTGTCATAGAAATTATTCATGTTATGATTAATTTTATCAGGAAGACGCACAACCCGTCATTTACATTAAACATGTATTTTTACTACACAAGCAGGAGAAGCAACCAGTGTAGGGTTAGAAATTATGCACGACGTTTTAAAGATAATTTTGCATAAAAACTATTTCACAAATTCTGTATCAATATGGCTGGAGTTAAAAAGTAAGTTAAATTTATTACTTTAGTCAAATAAGCTTATCCAATGATTTTTAATATTGGTACCATTACACACAGCGATGAATAATACAATGCCTCCTTACATTTTAATTATGTATTTATCTGTAAACACCAATAAAAAACGTCACAGAAGTAAATACAATTAAAATGTTTCGCCACAACATTACCATAGGCTCATTGCATTAAATTTAGTCTTAATCACAAACTGCCTCTGTCCCTTTCTTTACCTTAAGGGGTTATATATAGTTGAAATTTTCAAAAAAATATAGTTTTTTTCGAAGTTACAGGCAGATCTACTATATTTTATTATACTAAATGTAATGTGCTTTTAAAACTATATATAAACGCGATTTTCTCAAAACCAGTGTCAAAGGGCCTTGGCGCATAAGGAAGGGGTAATCGGCCTTTTCACTTTTTAAAATCTTACCCAGATAGGCTTGTTGAGAATAAAAAGACGTGCTTTTTATTTTATTTTATTATTATTATTATTTTTTTTTTGATTTACGTAAGTGCTTTAGAAACGGTTTTATTAAATCATGAAGATTTTTCGTTTTTTTCTTTACCAGTTCGTCTTAAACTCTTTTCGATGCAAAAGTTATTTAAAACTTCTATTCTTCAGAATAAAATTAAAAAAAAATTGTAAAATTGAAAGTTTTGTAAAAAAAAATATTATTTTATTATTATATATTTATTAATATATATTATTTTATATTAATTTTTTATTAATTAATTTATATTAATTATTTTATATTAATTTCTCCGATCAATTACAAGATAATACATAATATTAACCAAATATTATTCCTTTTTTAATTTTGGTTGATCCAGACCAGAGATTTCGTGTTCACCGCAAGATGCCTTTCTTAGAGGTGCTCCCGGAAATTAGCTAGAGCAGCTTTCAAAATAATTATTTTTACCAATAAAAAAATGTTAAAATACAGTTAAAAGTTGCCTTAACAGGTATATAAATTTTTGGTGAATTAAAAGATCTTTTTAAGAAAAATTCTTGAATAATCGATTGGGCCTGCTGACTGTATATAACCCTTTAAGAACGACCTGCGAAATATCTTTACTCGAAAAAATTTAGTTCGGCATAATTACCATTATTTAAAGTTCATGTTTGACCCTTTAAATCTGACGTCAAAATAAAACGCCTATGCTCAGCGTTGCCACATTTTAAATTTCTACCTTTTTGTAGATTTATCCATGTTTTTTTGCAAGTTTTCGGTAGACAACTTTTTTTTTGTAAATATTATATGGATTTTTAGCTTTTTGTTATGATGCTATAGTGAATACAGGAATATAAATGGTAGGATTTAAAAGAAATTAAGAATGGAATCCAGATTTACAGATGTTAAAATTAACGAAGAAAAAAACATTATATAAAAATATTAAATATGACATTAATGAAAATTAAAAAAGTAGATTTTATTTCGATGTTCTGTTTTATATTTTACAGGTTAGGGTTTATTTTTTAATAATGAACATAAAATACATTATTTATATTATTTTATATTTTTTCTTAATGCCTATAAATTAAAACAGAAATAAATGCATCATATCAAAGAATACGTGGTGAAAATAGATAAAAAATAATCTAAATATTATTATGGACCAGCAAAAAATGTAAAACTCTGTATTTTTTTATTAAGTAGGTTTGTGTATTGAAAAAACTCTTAAATATGTACAAAGATTTCCTAAATAAAATGTGGCAACGCTGCCTGTGCATGGTGAAATTAAGTATTTGTATTTTATCGTATGTCAATGACGTATTGTGACGTCAGGCGATATTTAAAAAAGGCGTGTTGTTAAATTCATCAGATGGTTTAGCGCGCACGTCACACTAGATTACCGCTAGTTTTATCCTTGTCCATATACTACTAAAACAACGGCTTTTCCATCAATTAATTTAAAAACGGCTTGATGAAACAGCGATTAGTGCGCACGATTCATCGATGAATTTAACAACACGCCTAAACCCAGATGTTATTTTGGCGCGGGTTTCATATATTTGAATTTCAATTGCTTATCAATGCTAGAAAGTTTCGTATTAAAAAAAATTTTGGCACAAGTGTGATTTAGGTATAAAGGGTCACTTTTAACCAATATAAAAGTGTGTGCCAGAGACCTTTTGAAGAGTTTTAAATTCGCCAAAACATTACTGGGATTAAATAAGAATCAAGAAAGTTTATTGCACAAAGACGAATTTAAAAAGCACAAATGTGCGTACAGCACTACGTAACCCAATTTGTTTACAAACTCTTATCGTGTTTTCTCTATTCTACCTTACCCTAGAAACACATTAGCTAAGCGACCGTAGGATGTTTCGTTCTCATGTGAAGCAAAAGTGTATCGCTCCGAGTGTACACTGCCGGACAGTGTGTACACGTGTACTGACCCGGAAAATGTACGTAATAGTGATTCCTAGTGTTACTTACAATTTTCCCACACAATACACACCGTCTTCGTTCGTCCATAGTTCCCACACGCTCGAAAAGCTGGGAGACCTTGTAGCATTTGACGTCTGAAACAAAAATTGTGATTAAGCCTGGGAAGAAAACATGTTAGAAGTTTTACTAGTAAGGTAAAATGAGTATAAGCAATTTTTGAATATTCTAGATGCTCTCTTGCAGCAGAAAATTTAACAATTTATTAAAGAGTTTTTCAAACCGTCATACTATGACGTTTATTTACCAAATCGGTAATTTTACCGAATTGGTGTAAACCAATTGCTATTTCATTCAGGACTGCTGTATCTGATTTTCATTAAATTAACTGAACTAAATTTAACCAAAGGAACCCGAACCCTGTTAGATATGACAGGTGTAAAGTGATGTGGTAACTAGTTAAAAAAAAAACTGCAGTAAAAAACACATTACATGTTTCCTTTAAAAAAATATGTAATTTGATCACTACACTCTTAGTAAAAAAGTTGGATTGGTCCATTTGGTGCAAAGTTTTTAAGGACCTTTCAAGGGTCTTGGGGTCCAACGCATTGCGTATACTTACTTATCTTCGAGCATATACCCATAGTGGCAACCTTGCCGTTTGGCCGTGAAAACGTGCTGATTGGTCGGTGGAAGGGGTACATACCCCGCTTTGCTTACTAATTTGTCGGCACTTCCCCGCCGACCAGTGAGTTGCAGCGAGCGAGAAAGGTTATACTTTCTTTCTCCTTTTCCTCTCGCACGGCCAAGCGGTAAGGCTGCCTCTATAGGTATATGCTCGTTACACCTACCTTAAGGATGCTCTTTCCTTATGTGAATTTACAGCTTAAAAATACAATACTTAGGTTAACCCCGAAGATAAAACTTTACCTGCTCGAAAAAAAAATAAATACACGTTAAAAAAAAATAAGAAATAATATTATATAATCACAAAAACCCAATTAAAATGCACGGAAATAAAATAATTTGCAAAACCTGCTCTATTTTACTGATCAATATTACAGTTTTTTTTCGTAAGATCCCAAAATAAACTTAGGAAAATGTTTTAAATAGACACAGAAGAGATACGGCATAAAATTTACATTTTCTTAATAGGGCACCTTATTTATTGCTTTGTTTTTAAGAGCATCTTATTTTATTAGAATTTTGGTAATAATGTAAATATTAAAAAAATTATTGCTTTGTTTTTAAGAGCATCTTATTTTATTAGAATTTTGGTAATAATGTAAATATTAAAAAAAAATCAATTTTACTTATACGTAATAATGCTATACTTTAATAGAAGATGAGTTTTGAGTTTTAGCATTCCAGGTGTTTACTGTTACCTTTTCTATTTTCTAACTTAAATCGCAAAGTTCCCATATGATTAAAATTACTTCTTTTGCTACCAAAAATGAATATGATATTCTAAAAAATAAGATGCTTTCAAAAACGAACCAATTATTAGGTGTCTCATTAAGATAATGCTAATTGTATGTCGATCTTTCTGTTACAATTCAAATCATTTTCTTAAATGTTCTTAGCATTTTACGGAAATTTTTTAAAATCATTTTACATTTTTTTTATCTTAAAAAATTCACAAATATGGTCCCTTTCAGTTGACGTAGGAAAGGCCATCCTTAAGTTGTGTAAATATCTTTTAGTTTATGATTCGGGATCAAACATTTGATAAAGATGCAAAAACCATTGCTTCGTTTTCAAAAAGATAAAAAAAATAAAAAGATTACCAATACCATATTATGTGTATTCTAATTTTTAGTTCTTCGTAGACCAAAAATAAATATGTGAACATTTTCCTAAAATTATCCTATGATAAAAAACTTAAGTATAGGCATGAAACTTGAAAATACCCTGTATGTTTAACACTTTTTACTAAAAAATTCATCGACCTAAAGGCTTAATTTTGACCAATAGTTATTTTCTAAATTGAAATTATAGGGCAATTACACCAACATACCACTATTTTGACATACTAACGGCCGAGTGAACATTCTAAACCGTTATTAACTTTTAACAATTGCTAAGTCCCTTGCCAAATTTAACAACGCGATTATCACTCGGCCGTAAATGTTTCCGATCTAATTTGCTACTCAAAAATTGCTTAATACTTGACTAAACACAATTTTTAAAGATACATACCTAATTGTTTGTTTTCGGTGTAGAAAAATCTTCATTTCTTAGTATATTGCATTTATTAAATTAATTTATGTTATTTTTTGTTCACTAGCTTGTTTAATCATTATTCCTAAAATTACTGAGCCCTTAAACGCGTTTTGTAATTTTTACTTAAATAATTTTAAAAAATATTGTTTTGACATTGTATGTTTAGCAAATCGATTGTAGAAACAATTCTCACTTTTTTTTGTTGAATGTGATTTTGCTCAAATTATTTTTTTATATGTATAAACACCACAAAAAGCGGATAAAATTTCTTTCTTTCTAAAATCTTTAATTAGGTTTATTAATAGGCTATTGGCTATCACTTTGAATAAGGAAAAATGTATAATTTATAATTGTTTATGGTTTTTGGGTGCCGAAATATAAAAAAATAAAAAGTGCTATTAAATTTAGGCTTGCGTTTTTGAGAACGGGGTAAAATATACTTTGTTTTTAAAATTCTCAATTATCTAAGAATATATGAAATAAGCATAGCAAAGATATGTAAAAAGCTTTTTTCAAAAAAATAATATCTCCTATCGAAATGGCACCTTTTAAAGTTGAAAAAAATGAATAATTGCAAAATGGATTAAAAAAACCAATTAAAAAAAAAACAAAAGGTGGTAATTAGTTTTTTTCCACAACTTTTGTCGGCAGGTATAGACAATGTAAAAAACAAAAAAACTGACGACAAACCTTTAAAATCAGCGTTGCTTGAAGTATTGTAATTTTTAATATTTTACTCTTTATCATTTTTTCAAATATTCATATCCAAAAAGAAGCAATGCCTATACCTATTTTGCCTCAGAAAAGATTACAAAAATCTAAAAAAAAACTTTCGACATTGTTTTGTTTAATAGCTTAATCGTTTTTGCATTTATTTTGCACTTTAAAAAGTGCCATATCAATAGAAAATTTTATTCTTTACAAAAAAGCTTTTTACATATTTTTGCTAAAAATGAATCAATTTCGAAATAATTTCTTAAATTTATGACCAATTTACCCTGTTCTTAAAAAGGCAAGCCTAAAAGTAAAGGTTGTAATATTAATTTTATGTATTTTTTAAATATATTTAGGCACCCAAAAACCTAAATCAATTATAACATTGCTCATGCGACTTTGTTCTTTATTTCTTCTTTTATTGCCTAATAGCTATAAAAATAAATGTGTAAATATCACAAAAAAGATTAACGCTCTATTAGTTAATAGATCTTAAAGTAGGTTTTCTTAAGGTTTAAATAAAAATCCTGTTTGAAACACACCATTTTTAATAAAAAATAATAAAATACATAAATGCTTCAAAAGAATTCAAATAATTCGTTATCTTAGACTATATGATTCAATATTATAAATTCAAACACTAATTAATATAAACTTAACTCAGTTTAAGTAACAAAGTAGTAGTATTTCTTAGTATTTATATAGGTATAAAAACTTTATGTTAAAAGCTTTTGAAATGGTTATAGTTTTAACCTTGTTTAGAAAAAATACTGGTCCTATGTAATTTTTCATAAAACCCGTTTTTATAACCGAAAAAAGTTTTTTTTGTGCACATGAGCCGATTCGAGTATTTTAAGTAATTGTGCAAATTTATATTGCTTCTGGTTTTAATTTTACTGCATTGCACGTAATTCTACTTTCATTGCATACAGGGTGTTTCTAAACTTATGCACAAATTAAAGGGTGTGATTGTACAAACGATCCTAAAAAAAGTCCCATTATATTGCATCCTTCAAGGCTTCGTTTACCATCTACAGGGTGTTAAACGGATATTTTTTTAGTTATTTTGACACTTCTTGTACGTTTATGACAGGATCACTTGTGGAAAATGGGTTTCGAGCAATTTTTTTGAAACTTTGAAAATTGATAGTTCTCAACACGTTTATCAAAAGTCTCCATGGGCACGAAATCCGGTAACCTTCCGAACACTCCCCTAAGTTAGTAGGATGAATTTTAGTGGTCATAGGCCAAACTCACACAGTCAGTTAACTTAAGTCTGACATCTGCCAAACATTTAACTACTGCCCCTCCACAGCCTTAAGCCTCCCACCACCGACCAAGACCTGCCATTTTTTTTTTATTTACGGGTTGTATAACCTCTTGATCGTGAATTCCGTAACACAACCACCTAAACGATCACAACCCAATAATCTTTAACTCAAACAATATAACCCCACCGCCACTTCCTCCCCAACTCCACCCCATGCCAAAGTCTGACATGTAACTTTTCCAAGCTTACTAGCTAAACGATCACCACCCAACACCCTTCGACCACAACAACTGAATGGAGGAAAACACTCGGCAGAAATTAAAAAGACTATTATAGTCATTTTAAAAAACATTAGTCCCAGTAGGTCGTGTACTAAATTTAAAATTGAGATCTTAAAAAATGCACAAAAAGTGAAAAAAAACCAAACTATCAAAAGTTTAATGCTATTTAGATTGTTACCGAAGCCTTGGAGGACATAGATGTTTATAAAAAGTTTTTCCCTTTAAAAACTTTTGCTCTATCACACCCAATATTATGTACATAAAATTTAGGAAACCCCCGTATAAACCACTTTAAAGGAGCAATGCCTGGCAACGCAACTTTGAAATAAAAACTGCGCAATAGGCCTTTTTTACAATTTTTTTTTCGCGCATGGGTCAGTATCTGCCATTTTTTCGTACTGCTTTTGTAAACAAGCACAAAAACGCATGAAACCATAATTAAAATAAAAGATACTAAAGAAAGTATAGTTATTGAAGGAAAGAAATACAAAAATAAAGAAAAAAGTCCTTAATTAGCAAATAGGTTTTTAATCGATATTATAATGATATCAGTACGAAAAGGAACGAAGAAGAGTGTTGTTATGGAGTATGTAAAGATAATACATGGTATAAATCATTTAAATACAATACAATTTAATCAATATAACAATTGTATATATGTGGTAACCTAATTAGAATAAAAAAAATTGTAATACTTTTGTATAGCTAAGTAATGATGACTAACCTCTCAATCAGCTCACTTCTTGTTCCTTTTTAAAGTCGTCCATGACATTTAAGCTACCTTTTTAATTGCGTACAATTATGGGCTTCAACTGAATTATAAATTAGTGAAGCACCAACAACGATTTTTGCCAGTAAATGCTTTAAGTTGGGGAATAATATGCATTCCCAAAACTTGTCGATCAAAAATGTACAAACTTTTGAATTGCCGCTATTTCAACATGGCGACTGCTTGCCTTGTCACATGATGAAAATGTCTATAAACATGGCATCTATTTGATGTTTTACTGTGGGCAATTCTATTTAGTGCTACATCATTCTGCAGTCTGGTCAACATGTACCTTTTTGGATGGAGTTGTTGTATATTCTTCAAAAATACACGTTGACCAGACTACTGGCCAATTTTTAAATTTATGAAAAATACTACAAAATTATTAACCACAAAGTGCCTACGAATTGCCTAGGCTGTTTCCAAAGAAGCTAGTACTGCTCATGTGTGCAATAAAAATTGCTCTAAGTTTCCAAGTGTAAAGTGGCTCTATAAATAAGACAAAAGTGTTTAGTTTTTTTTTCATATTGCTTAGATAATCGGTATTTTATTTAAGGCATTAAATACAAAATACTTAGTCAATATTTTGATCTGAACAAGATAAAAAATATAAAAGATGATTTTTTAGAAATCATTAATGAGCATTAATGATGAAACAGTTTACAGAATAGTTGGCACAAAGTAACAAGTAACGTAGCTATTTAATACAAATTAATAGTGCGCCATTTGAATCTTCTATATTGAGATATGATTTATTAATGGAGAAAAATATTAGTTATTTTGTAAAGGTCTCAAAG